>VWZW01008125.1:505975-520593 GCA_013397115.1 Edolisoma coerulescens | reverse complement strand
TGTGCCCGCATCCCGGCTCTAATTTCCATGTGTGTCATTGCTCTGGGCAGGAGCCTGGAGTCTGGCAGAAATTCCCTCTTGGAAACCTGCGTTTCTGCTGCCAGCAGCCTGACCTGAGCAGCACATGTTTCACACTGCTCTGTGCTGGCACTGCCGAGGCCACACGTCCAGTGCTGGGGACAGCTCTGGGCCCCTCAGGACAGGAGAGACATTGAGGGGCTGGAGCGTGTCCAGGGAAGGGAACGGGGCTGGGGAAGGGGCTGGAGCCCCAGGAGCGGCTGAGGGAGCTGGGAAAGGGGCTCAGCCTGGAGAAAGGGAGGCTCAGGGGGGCCCTTGTGGCTCTGCACAGCTCCCTGACAGGAGGGGGCAGCCGGGGGGGTTGGGCTCTGCTCCCAGGGAACAGGGACAGGAGCAGAGGGAACGGCCTCAGGCTGGGCCAGGGGAGGCTCAGGGTGGACACCAGGAGCAATTTCCCCATGGAAAGGGAGGTCAGGGATTGGCAGGTGCTGCCCAGGGAGGTTTGGAGTGCCCATCCCTGGACGTGTCCAAGGAAGGCCTGGACATGGCACTCAGTGCTGGGGGCTGGGGACAAGGTGCGGATTGGGCACAGCTTGGACTCCATGGTCTTGGGAGGGCTTTTCCAACCTTAAAGATTCCATGATTCATGCTCTGACCCCTGTCCCTCTCTATGAATGTGACCCACTAGTTGTTGCCAGCTCCATGGAAGAAGTTTGGATGGTGACAATGAAACACCAGCTTCCCCCTACCAGCTTTTGGGAGCTCTAGTTATATTTTTAGTTAGATATTCTCCTTCTTGTCTGCAGCTCCATTTTAATCCCAGCTCGACTTGTCAGTGTGGTCACCATGTTTTCACATGATCTGGGCTGAGTCTATTAGGAAGATCACTGCAGTGGATAAATTTGTGTGACTTTTCTGTCTTTGGCCCCTGTCTCTTCCTTTTGTACCAGCTGGGTTCATTTTGGATTTGGTGAGGTTTTTTTTGTGCTGGTGTGGGTTTTTTTGGGTTTTGTTTGTTTGTTTGTTTGTTTTGTTTTGTTGTTGTTGTTTTGTGGGTTTTTTTGGTGGGTTTTAATTTATTTATTTAAATAAAAATCGTGCATTATACTTAATAACATACAGAATTGAACAGCACTAGGTGAGAGAGGCATGTGCTGTGGGCAATGGAGCAGAAGAATGGGCCCTCCAAAGGCTGTCAGATATGTCTCAAAAGCAGGGAGCGGGCAGCAAGAGGTGATCTTTGCTCAAACCATAAATCAAACATTGAAGGTATTGTCAACCCCTTCTGTGTGTTTTCCACTTAGCAGCTCTGGGTCTCGCTGTGGTAGGAACATCATCTCCCTTGTGTGGGCCCCTGCGCTGGTGTGACACGGCAGAGCCTGCATCAGGTCACGAGCACAAAGGAAATCCAGTGTTCAGCTCTTACCACGGCAAAGATCTCGGGTAATAAAGGACTTGGGAAAGCTTCCTGGGAAGTGCTGGGTGTGGGTCAGGTGCCACCGGCTTTATTCCCTGGTGCATCTGTCAGGCTGATGCTTTCACAGATGCATCCCTGCATCTTTGCACAGATCCCTGCAAAGCTGTTCCGTGTGGCCAGGCAAAAACACCTTGGGTCTGTTTCACATGCAACTGATAAATCCGAATTGCAGAACATCGTAATGTTCTGCCAGGAGCGTGGAAGGGCTCTGCAGACCTCACCTGACCCTTGCAGAGTCAGTGGGAAGGCAGTTGTCCTGGTGACCTGTTGGTGAGGCTGGAGTTTCCTCCTTCCCAGCACGAGGATCTGCTCACAGTGTTGTTGATAGTTCTTGCAGAAGAAATGAGGTAAGAAATGCAGGACTGATTTGATGGATGAGTTCAACTTTTGCATATCTTGTCTCAACTGCAGCTCAGTGGGCACCAGACAACCCCTGGTGTCTGCAGTTCAAACCAGGCTCGGCATCTGTTGTGTAATTCCTGAATTACAAGTTGTATGGAAATAGGGTGTCTCCTCCCTTCAGCCCCACTGCCCACACGCTGTTTCTGTCACCAAGTGCTCGAACACTTGGACTGCAGACAGGTAACTCTGTTTAGCAGTGGCTCTCCATTTTTCTTGGAAGTTGGCGCACCCAGGCTTTGCACTGCGCTGTCAAAATCCCTGCTCCCTGCAGCCACAGGGGAAATGTCTGTGTCTTGCAGAGAGACAGGTGCCACTGGGGCTGCCTGAGGTGACCACTGCTCTCCTCTCTGCCGTGGGGGGCAATGCTGGCGCTGGAAAAGAGCAGAAATTGCAGGAACAACCCTGCACACGGGCAAATAGACTCAGGGAGGGGTATGGGCACGGTGGGGGATGTCCTTTCATAGCACTTCAGATTTCAAGCTTTTACAGGAGGATTTAAAGCCGTACAAAGAGAGCGCGGATAGGAGGTAAAGGAGAGATTAACCCCCGACAGAGATGCAAGAGGAATCAGACTGGCTCAGTAAATAAGGCTGAATCCTGTGTTATACTAAAGGCAGGCAAAGGTTTAGTCTCCAGGGGAATGAGGCTGGGTCGGGGGCTTGCAGGGAGCTGTGGGGCTGAGGAGCTGTGCTGCAGCTCACCAGGGCTGTGCAGCAGGGATCATCCCAAAAATAAAGCTCTGGTCTAAAAAGGGGACCTGAAGAAAAATAACTCAAGAGCCTTGAATTTAGGAAGGTGCAAAACTGAGGGGGTTCTCTTCTGCTTGGATTTAAAAGTGGGATAGAGATGAGGAGAGCAGGTTTTGCAAAAGCTATCCCATAAATGTGCTAGTGCTGGTGTAAGACCTCAGGGATTGCTTTTCTGCTCCAGAGATGATACACAGAAAAAATATAAACTGGGAGACACTCCAGGAAATGTTTTCCAAGGACTGGAGGAGAGACCCTCTGGTCTTCCTTGCTGTGGGAGAGGACCGAGGTGCTCTGGGGATAAGTGGCCAACTAATGAACTTTTTTTAAATGTAATTTTTTTTTTCTTTTTGGCAATTTAGAATGAGGACTGTGCTATTTGCTAGCAGATTTAATAATAAATGAGACATCCCTTATAGAAAAATCATAAATACTCATAAATAGGACAGAACTGGCATGGGAACGCTTAAGGCAGAGAAAGGCCAGTGCCTGACTGAGAGTAATGAGTGTGTGTGTGTGAAATATCACTAACTGGGAAGGAGGGATAACAGCCTACATCAAACATGTAATCACTGCTGCCGTGCAGGAGAACTCTTGGAGCTCCGAGAGGAGAAAGCTGTAACACCAAGGATCATCAAATATTCAAACCAGTTTTTATGAGCAGCATAATTACATCGGAGCCCAACGACTTGTGACTGGCCTTGCCCACCCTGCAGTCACTGCTTGCCACCCCACATCCTCAGTGAACTTCTGGAGGCCTTGGGATGGAGAACCCAGAGTGTGGTTTCTGAAAATCCCTTTCTGGGGTTTTCCTAATGTTCATCAACTGTAATTCGTCAGATGATAGTGTGGGAGTTTTCCAAGCAGCAGTGGCTTAGGATGGTGGAGGTGATGAAGTCAGTCAGAAGGGCCTTCTTTCTGGCATGGGGTGGAAGAACAACTGACTGGTCCTCCTGGTGCTCCAAAGCTGATCTGTTGGTGCAGCATCCCACGATTCCTTCCTGTGTGTGATGCTTTTGGGAGGACTCAGTCCCAAGCCTCCTCCCTCTGCAGAGCTCCAGCAGCTTGCAGGTGGCCTGGGCTGGAGCCAGGGATGCTCCGTGGTGTGATCCAGGCACAGAAAAGAGCATCAGGGTGCCAGAGAGCCAAGGAAACTGGCCGGGTGCGTGTTTTGCTCTCGTTGGGAACAGCGCACAAAAGAATCGCTGACCTCATTTCCGCGGGGCCAAGGAGCTTGTGTTCCTCCCCTACAGGGTGTGCAAAGCATCAGTCCCGGGAGAAGGTCATCCTGCCTGCCCGTCTGTGGGAGCGGGGGCAAGACTGGAGACAGCTCGGCATTTCGCACAAACTGGGAGCTGTGAGGGTTTTCTGTGCTGTTGGAGGCGCGTTCCCAGCCGGCTGCACAAAGCCCCTGGGGGAGAAGGGGCATTGATGGCGCGGGGCCTGCAGGAGTTCTCCAGCCTGGAGGGCTGGAGCACTGCGTGCAAGCGCTCTGGCCTCTGCAGAGACGCCGTGATGTGCTCCGTGGGGTTTGGTCTCGGCGTTAGGAGTGTGGATTGGTGCATGTTAATTGGTGTGGGGCAGGGGGAGCAGGCCTGCCCCGCCGGGCTGGCGGTGACCACTGCGCAGGAGAAGGTTGATGCTGCACCTTCCTGGTCTCCAGGCATCGTGCTGCGTGCTCATCCGTACCCGTTCCGGGCCAAGCTGCTGCTTTTAGGCTTTTTCCCAGCAACTGAGCCATTGAAGGCAGTGTTTTCTCTCCGTTTCCTTGCTAAAACCCAGGGGTGTGTGAGCACATGGGCTCCAAAGCTGCACAGGGTGGACCCTGGCAAAAGCATCGTCCCCAGTGCATCTCAGAATCATAGAATATGCTGAGCTGGAAGGGACCCATCAGGATCATCAAGCCCAACTCCTGGCATTCCACCTCTTTGGAATCCAGCTCTTTCTTTGTGACCAGAATGTAATTTGAAGCTCTGATGTGGGTGTAGATTGTTGGTGAAAACAGTATTATTCTCCCCCACTGGTATGTGGCACTGTATCAAAAGTTATCCCTATAAAAAAGAAGTTTTCTATGTTAGTTTTCTGTGTAAAAAAAAGAAGGACCAAAGAAAGGTTGTATAAGGTAATGCATGCCATTTTTGAAAGATACAGTGTGAAAAACCACCCAAATGAATGTGTAGCACGTGAAAATTTGTCCTTAGAGTGCTGCTGGCCTCAGCAGCTGCAGCATAAAATGTGCATTTGCAGCTGATATTTGAAAATGCAAGCAGAAAACAAGTCCTTATACTCTTGTTCGACTGGATGCAAAATATCTTTTTGGGTTTCTCTGAGGGAAAAGTGTAACTTGCCCCTAAGTTGTGGTTTTCTGTTTGCCTTGACTGACAATGCCAGGGATTCTAAAAACCCAAATTAGAACCAACAAATAAAAGAAGCTGCTGCCACTCTCAGTAGTGATGCTGCTCCAAATTCCAGTTATCCTACGGAAATGGGAACAACTCCTGGCTTGGGAGACCATTTCAGAGATGGCTTTTCTCTGTGTTACAACGCTGCAGCACTCTGATTTTCACCTCCAGAGTGCAACTTCTGTTTATTCATTTGAAGGCAGAGTTGGACCGTCTCAGTTTTTCGTCACGGTCATTAGCACTTGAGGGATGCAAAACAGTGCTAATTAAATTATTGCATTTTTTTATATTTCTGACAACACTATGCAGTAGCTATGCTCATTCTTAGGCTTTGCAGCACTGTCAATAGAGAAATGCATGGGGACTTTTGTGGGTATTCTCATTGTGCTCGGGCTCAATTCAAACTGCAGTACTTAAAGGGTTTTTAATCTTCAGATTGCTTTATGAGCACTAATCCTCCAAGCAACCTGAAAGAAGTAGGTTAAATATGATTTCCATGGTGGAGAGACTTACTGACTCGTTCCATGACGCGGAGAATTAGTGTCAGATCTGGGATTAAAGCTAGAGTGACCCCTGACAATTATTCACAGGGTCTGGCTCTGCCTTCATGTATTCCAGATCCTTTTCCCTCTTGGAGAAGCTGTGTTTTTAGTGCAACTGGTTTTGCTCCTGCTGCAGAGACCAGGATGAAGTTGTGCAGTTAAGCTGCTTGTGCCAGTGGTGGTTTTCTGAAGAGGTGACTATGAAGACAAATCCTAGATGTTCCAGGTCCCTTCTCATGGGTTTAGATTATTGCTTTAAAGAAAGCTGATTTTGGAAGAATTCTGGCTGGTGATATATGTCTGGAGAAGATTTGGGGTATATTTGTCTTCAAATACTGTTTTCAAGCAGTGCTGCTGGAGGCTGAGGGTGTAAATATCTATGCTGAGGTGTCCTCTGTCTCTTCTGTCTCAGGCAGAGGGGTGCTGAGAACCATCCTTGGGTTCAAACCCTTTTTTATTGCCGTGGCTCCACCATCGCCTTTTCCAAAATGAGGATTTTCCAGGATGTTCTGCCCTGGCTTAATTAGATAAAGTAATGGGACCTGCATATGGAACACACTGAGCAGTGCCACACCTCTGATGGCTCTGATGCAGCTGGAGAGCTGTGTCCAGCTGGGCGGCTTGGGGTGTGGATGCTTCTCCACACCTTTCCCAGGCTGTCTGGAGGCTCCTCTCAGGGCAGCAGTATCCTCTGCATTGCTGCAGGTGAAGGTTGAGTGCTTAAACAGGCAGGGAAATACGTTCCCTTGATGTAATGTCTGGTAATTAGCAGCCAGTGCTAATCAGCAAAGGAATCTGAAGTGCCCTTTCTCTTCGTAGCCAACTGAATTTTTTTTTGCCTTGGGCAGCACCTTTAGATGTTGCCTTTAAAAAATTGTGTCTATTAGACTTTTAGAGTAGATACAAGGAAGGAATGTTTACAGGCTGCCCGGAGCAGCTGTGGGTGCCTCATCCTTGGCAATGTCCAAGGCTGAGCTGGATGGGGCTTGGAGCAACCTGGGATAGTGGAAAGTGTGCCTGCTCATGGCCTTTACTAGAAGGCCTGTGAAGGTCCTTCCCAACCCTCACAATTCTATGATTCCATGACATTTTTCATGTGTTGTAAAAGCACCGGTGACTCCCCTCTTCGTTTTGCTGGGCTGGAGACCTCACTCATCTCTTACTGTGTGTGGTCTTGAGGGGCATTGCTCTTAACATGGCAAACACCTGAAAAAAGATGTGTTACCCACCTCCAGTAGCACCTCTGGAGGTGCTGTTGCCTCTTGAATTGAAGGAACAGTTCTGGATTTTGTTTTGGTTGGACTTCTGCTCCTTGATGGTTTTGTTTTCCTCTCTGGTGGGTGAGGGCTGCAGCCCAGATTGTGGTGCTGGTTTTCCAGCCTGAGCCTCATGTGAGCTGTGTGTCACGGGGAGAGGAGCCCTGATGCGCTTCGTGGCAGCGTAACAAGCTGTGGTGGCAGCCCTGAGGTGCACAGGAGCCCCCCAGCCCCAGGAGGAGATGGGGCAGCACTGCCATGCTGCAGCAGAGGCAGTATTCACCCATAAACACTTCGTTTTATCCATCTTTTTTCCCAGAATAATTTTCTCCTGTGCTGGTGCTGCCGAAATCGAATGTATTTTAAGCAGCCATGTTGCACACTGTGCCTGCATAGTGGCAAAACATTTCAGTATCTTTTATTCCACACTGAACACAAACACCTCCTGCCTGGCTTTAACCATTTCTGCTGCCTGAGCATCCTGTTTGCTGCCATCTGCTCCATGGGGTTCATCGATCTTCCCCTGCTGGCACCAGCAGTTGGTTAACTTGTACACTGAAGAAGGGAAGGGGTCTGCAGCCTTTATTCCTGAAGGCTTTTATTCCTGAAGTTGGAAAATAAATGTCTGAACATGCGTTATCCACCAAAAAAAACCAGAAGACACACATTACTGCAAATGCAGGAGGTTGAGGGGCCTGCTAAGAGCAGCTTTCTTTTCATTTTATGTTATTAATGTAATCCAGAAGTTTTTTGTGCCATGGAGGGCCCACCTGGCCCATTTCGTATTGCAGCACATCAGCCATTAGGGCAAATTCTTGAGAAACTCTGGAAAAATGGGACCTGGCAGAGTGGCTGCAATAGCAGTAAATTGTGTTGGCCATGGTTTTATCTCTAGGCTCAGTGTCTTTTGGCAAATGTCTGTTGCAAAAAGAGACAAGCCAGAGGGAAGAGTAAAGCACTCAGAATGCCACTTAAAGGCATTTTTGTGATGGGGTCTGAAGCCCAGGGGAACTGTGGGTCTCGGTTGGTCCTTGGCTGAACTCTCGGGTGGGTTGGTCTGCCTTCTCCAGCCTGGCCCACCCCAATAGCTGATACAGAGAAGTTATGGAAGAGACCAGAATTGGTAACAAGAAGTCATAATTGTGAATCTTAAAGAGAAAAAAAATGGGTTACCAAATACTACCTTGCAGCAGTGCTGTCTGGATGCCAAGTAATGCATCTTCTGAGATTTTGGCCTTGTTTAGCTGAAGACTCGCTCCCAGACTGGTGGAGCTTTTATCTTCTGGCTTTCAGAGAAAAGTGGCAGGGAAGTGTTATCTGAGATGTGCCACTTGGGCCACACCTGTCATGCAGAGAAGGGTAGGAAACAATAATTCTGAAGTAACTTTTAGGCCAGTGTAGCTCTAAGCCGTGCCAGCTTTGTATTGGCAGAGCTCCTTTTGCAGAGATTTTGGTTGTCACCTCTCCTTTCTGCTTCTCCCTCACCTCTGACCACGGGCAGTCTGTTCATCCACCGTTGCAGCCCTTGCCAAAGCCTCTGTCTGCCCCTTCCTTGGCAGCTGGCAGGAGCTCTGTCCATTGGATCCTGCTGATGGCCAGTGTGGGATTTCACTGATGGAGCTCAGCAGGAGGTTGTCCGTGAGTCCCTGAACCACGGATCCATTGAGGCTGGAAAAGGCCTCTAAGATCAAGTCCAGCTGTCAGCCAGAGCCACCACCACGTTCACCATAACCATGTCCTCAAGTGCCACATCCACACTTTGTTTGGACACTTCCAGGCATGGGGACTCCATCACTTCCTGGCAGCCTGTGCTGGGGCTTGACAGCCCTTTCCATGCAGAAATTTTTCCAGATATCCAGTCTAAGCCTTCCCTGGCACAGCCTGAGGCCATTTCCTCTCATCCTTTCACTTGTTACCTGGAAGGAGAGACTGACAACCCACCTCACTGGAGATGATCAAAGCAGGGGGGAAGCTTCAATCAGAGTTTAATCAGAGGAAAACCATGACAGCCATCAGCTGTCCCAGGTCCTGCTGCTGTGGGTTTGTCCAGCTCCCTTCTGGGGTTGGTGCTGAGTTTCCCTTCCCCTCTGTGGAGCTGGCACTGTTTTTCCTCCACTGGGTGCCCGTGCCTGGTGGCTCATGGTGCCAGGAGAGGCTTGTTGCACACCTGTGGAAGTCCAAAGGTGTGAGACTGGCACACTGGCAGCCCCGTGCCTGGATCCTGCCAGCTGGCTGTGGCAGAGCCTCAGTGGCTTTGCCAAGGCCTGCTGAGGGCACGACGCTGTGACTTAGCAAGACCAGGGTGTCCCCACCTGGGATGAGTCACTGGGAACACCGGCTCTGGGATGTTGGCTGCCTGGCTGAGGGTGTGCTCCACTCACAGCCCGTGTTTCTGCATTGCTGCCTGATTGCTGGGGTGGTTGGAGGCTCCTCTTGCCTTCCTGTTGGTTGGTACCCAGGAGAACTAGCTGGCTAGGGGATGGATTAAGACACACTTTGTGAATTGGTGTCTGAAAAATAGAGAGAGCTGGAAATTATCTTGTCAGTCCTCTGCTGCTGAAAGTGTCTCAAAGTCCTGGTTTGCACCAAAATGTGACATGTGACTTGGCTGAGGTTTTTTTCTCAAACCAATTACCTCGAGCCTAGAAGGAATTAAGATGTTCGTGCCTGACAGTGGAGGGAAGTAATGGGGTGGTGTGTCTGCTGGAAGTGTAAAAGTGGTATATGGCAATCATTTAGCCTCTCTCCTCATCTCCCACTGGTATTAACTTGGACTGAATATCTTAAATTGAAATGTGTTTTGATGGTGTTTCCTGATGTCAGGAGAACTGCAAGGTATAAATTCATTGTTGTACTTGTGTATGGGATTTTCTGTGCCTGCTTTCAGCTATGATTCATGAAAGCCAGGGCAGGCTCTGGGAAGCTTAAGTTGATCTTACTTAAAAACACACTCAATTATGTCCTTACAGCTTACCCAGGGGCTCGGGTATTTTGGGAGCTTATAGCAAATCCTGCAGTGAAAACTCTGCCCTTCCGAAAGTCTGCAGACAAATTGCAGAGGTGCTGGGTTGGCTGTGTGCTGGTGGTGCCCCGCGGAGTGAATCCCACTGCAGCAGAGGCTCTTGGTCCTGGAGCCAGCACATCTTTTCCTGGAGGGATGTAGTTCTCAAAATGAGCTCCTTTTACTGCCTTGGCCCTTTCTGTGCTTTGCAGCTCAAGCACGTTAAACAGATTAATTATTGGGATGTATCTGGTGGGTATCATGCTGGGAACGACTGGGTATTTCATGGTGACTTGTGCAAGGAGTTTTGTGTGAATGATTAATTTTGCAAGTGGAAGAAGGCATTTGGCTCAGTTTGTGCTCTGTGCAAGGCTCAAGAGCTGCATGAGATGGTGCACCCTCAGCTTCCCCGTGCAAAGTCCCATGCCCTGGAGGTATCTGGTGAAGCAGATCAGGGACTTCACAATGTCACAGGATTTAGGGACGAGTAGCTGGTGTGAGTCTGATGTCAGAGACATGCTTTGTACTGTTGTTGTCAAAGTTTTAACCACATGTTGGGAGTTGTGTGAAAACACTGATATTCATATAATTGCATAGAGAATCAAGTGACTTCTTCTGGGTCCTAATTTTCGGGTGCTTGATTTTACAACTTCAGTATTTTTAACATGTTTTAGTGTAGAAGAATCTTTTCTGTGTAACTATGTTTTAAAAGCAAGATTCATGAGTTGACTGTGTTTTAATGAGCAAAATCTCAAATGCTTGAGTGAAGGAGTTGGGGGGAAAAATTAAATATGCAGTATTAGGAGCTGATATTCAGCCAATGCCTGCTAATAGTTCTCCAGACAAATGTCCAGCAGCCGAGGCTGGGTGTGGTGGTGAGTAAGAAATGGGCTTCCCAGAGTCTCAGGGGGAAGGAGGCAGCAGTGCTTCATGCAGGGACTCAGCCCCCACTGTCTCTGCAGGCCTCTGGAGGTGTTCTGGAGATGCTCAGTGTCCTCTGTGTTTTCTGTGGGAAGTGCCACAGTTGTGTGTTATTCACGGTTGCTTTTGTAGTCCAGAAGAAATCCGGTGTCCGTAACGTTGGTGGCGACAGGGTGAGTGACCAGCGACAGGGGAAGAGGGTGAAAACAGCTGACAAGAAAATGCATGAACTTGGAGAAGCTTAACTTCTATTAACTTTGCTGCTCTGGCTCCCCAGGGATGAGAAGAACCAGTCCATCATCGTGAGTGGGGAGTCGGGGGCGGGCAAGACGGTCTCTGCCAAATACGCCATGCGCTTCTTCGCCACCGTCGGAGGCTCCGCCAGTGAGACCAACATTGAAGCCAAAGTCCTGGCCTCCAGCCCCATCATGGAGGTAAGAGCTGCACCCTTTCCTTTGTCCTGCTTGCACTGGTCACTGTGTTTCTCTGTGAGTCACAAGTACAGTGAGAACCCCTGGGGGCTTGCGAGACAGGTCTGATTTACAGCATCACAGCATCCTGGAGCTGGGCTGAAGTGCAGAAATGCACTGACAGCCTCCATTTAGGGCACCCCAATTGCACCTGCGTTTGATGGTCTTAAAGCTGAGCCTGAGTATCCCCAGCACAGCTCCAGGAGCTGGGCTTTGATGGGGCTCCAGAGTGCCGAGCCCAAGCAGTGCAGCCGGCACCATTAGTGTTTTATCATCTTCTTCCTCCTTTGTCACTGTGTGGTGCCCCCTAATCTCCTTCTTTTATTGTACAAACATAGAATAGAAAAGAAAGGGATTAATCTATTTGAGATATTTCAATGCATTTTTATTTTTGTTAGTTTTTTGTTGCTATCAATGGCATATCGGCCTCTTCCTCTAGGCAACAACAATAGGATGAAAGGACATAGTCTCCAGCTGTGCCAGGGGAGGGTCAGATTGGACATTAGAAGGAAAGGGTGATCAGGCATTGGAACTGCCCAGGGAGGTTTGGAGTCCCCATCCCTGGAGGTGTCCAAGAAGGGCCAAGGATGTGGCACTCAGAGATCTGGGCTGGTGACACAGTGGGAATCCGGCACAGCTTGGAGTCTGTCTTCTTGGAGGGATTTTCCAACCTAATTCGTCTGTGATAGAGGAATAATGAGCCCCATTATAGGGAAATCCTGCTCTGAAGGAAAATAATTCTTCTTATATTTACAAAAGAAAGGGAAAAAGCAGCTTTGTTTCCTTTTGCTGAGGCCAGATGTTGAAAATAAATGTCAGAGTGCCTAAATCCCATTTTCCAAACAGATTTTGGAGTCATGAAGTGCCTTCAGTTGGTTTGGGCTTTTCCAAGGTCTGTGAAGTGATTCAGACTCGTGTGACTTTCTTTCCAAGGCAGGAGCCAGCAGTGCTGCTTTAGTGGAGTGTGGTGTTGTCCTGTGCTTAACCTTAGGCTTGGCTCAACCTTTAGGAAGGCTTCCCATCACGGTGCCTCGTGCCAAATTGTCTGATAGACACAGAGGTGGTGGCTGATCCGGGGTGAGACCCAGCCTGACAGGCAGCACGTGGGGTCTGACACCCTGCTGCCTGGTGGGGGTGAGCTGGAGTGTCCAAACCAGTGATGGTGCAGCTGAGCAGTAAGAAAAGCCAGCAGGTGTGTGGCTGATGGGGTAAACTCACTGATTTTCTGCAGGTTTACTCCTGGTAAATCTGCCAGTTTACTCCTTTCCTCACCCATCTCCTCTGCCTCTGTGAAATGTAGCTGCAATACCAGGGGGCACTTAAAACCATCCAAGAAAAAAAGTTAATGGTGCACACCATTCTTCTATATGACCCCAGAATTTTATTGCTCTAATTTTCCTGCCTGTGTTCAGTTCTGTCTGTAATTTCTAAGTGCTGAGGCCAGGCAACCTGCTTATCTTTATTGGAAATTGATGAGAACATTGCCTGTGCAGAAAAAAACATAAAAGAAAACTGCCTGGTTTGCAGAAAAACCCTGAGTTAAATGGGGTTGGGGGGAAAGAGACCTGTCCAGGGAAGCTGCTGATGTTGACTCTGAACAAAGGTGGGGTATCCTATAAGGTGGCACAGGAATGTTGAGGCTGTTGGGATGTAGATAATTTAATTGCTGTACAAATACTCACTGCTGTTTATGTGAATTTTTCTTATATAAAAACCCTGGAGACAGCACGTTTTCAGTGAAGAGTCCTCCCCAAAGTCACATTGTTGCTCTGCCTCCTGCATCTGGGAAGGGGTTTTCCTCAAATCCTCCTGTGACTGTTTATATATCACTGATTGCAAATTGAAGTGTTTAAAAAAATTCAAAAATTCAATTAAAATTTAATGTTTAGTTTTGTTTGTTTTGTGCAGGCCATTGGAAATGCTAAAACAACAAGGAATGACAACAGCAGCCGCTTTGGGAAATACATTCAGATTGGCTTTGATAAGAGATACCACATCATTGGTGCCAACATGAGGACGTATCTGCTGGAAAAATCTCGGGTTGTATTTCAGGTGAGGAGTTGTGGGGCTTTTTCCTTTTTTTCTTTTGGGTGCTGTATCCCAGTAATTCAATAGTCTGAGTCTTTTCTACAAGTTTTAAAAAAAAAAAATCGCTTTACAAGTAGAACCACAGAATCATTGAGGTTGGAAGTGACCTTTAGGACCATCGAGTCCAGCCGTCCCCCAGCACTGCCAAACCCATCACAGAATCATCATCATGGAATCACCCATGGTTTGGGTGGGAAGGGACCTTACAGATCACCTTGTTCCACCCCTGGCCATGGGCAGGGACATTTTCCACTAGTCCAGGTTGCTCCAAGCCCTGTCCAGCCTGGCCTTGGGCACTGCCAGGGATCCTGGGGCAGCCACAGCTGCTCTGGGCACCCTGTGCCAGGGCCTCCCCACCCTCACAGCCGTGATTTTTTTTCCTGATATCTAACCTAAACCTGCTCTCTATCCATGGGAAGCCATTCCCTGTGTCCTGTCCCTCCATGCTCTTGTACAAAGTCCCTCTCCATCTTCCTTGGGATCACATCCCCAGGTGCCACATGCACCTGGCTTTCAAACCCCTCCAGGGATGGGGACTCCACCAGTGCCCTAGGCAGCTGGGCCAGGGCTGGACAGCCCTTTCCATGAAGGAATTATTCCTAATATCCAACCTAAACCTCCCCTGGCACACCTTGAGGCCGTTCCCTCTTGTCCTGTTGCTGTCCTGGTGGACACAGCTTCCAGATGTGTCTTTCAGACTCAGTCGTGGAGTTCTTTATGGTTCCAACCTGATGACCCTCATCCTGAGCTAAGGTGTGCCTGGGAGATTTGTTGGATAAAGAGCCAGGGAGAAGAAATTGTGAACAGTGTTCAGTTTTGAAGACGAAGAATGGACAGGAGAGGGGCTGAGAAGGCTGATGTCTCAGCCACAGCACATCCCTTGGGTTCCTTGTGCAGGCTCAGGAGAAGCTTTCTTGGTTTGTGCTTGGGATGTAGCTCAGAAGCACCGGCAGAAGTTTTGTCCTTAAACAAAAAAAAGTGCCCCGAATCAAAAATCCTAAAAAATGGACAACTTCGAGAAGCTATGAAGAGTAAACCGCCTTTTTTTATATTACTGTGGGTTTGCAACACAATGCTTGCTGCCTCATTTAGCCTGGTTGTTCCAGAGAGGGATGAGATGTGGAAGGTAATACAGAATTATTTCCCTTCTTTGTCAGACGGGCAGCATGTGTTGGTCAGGCTGGGCACCTCCTTTCTCCCAGGTGGCAAGGGAAAATCCTTGTGTTGGTGTCACTGACGGGGTCTCGGCTGTGGGAAGCAGGGGATGGGACCAAGTTGGCCCTGGGCTCAGGGGG
>VWZW01008125.1:482180-496430 GCA_013397115.1 Edolisoma coerulescens | reverse complement strand
TGCCTGAATTGGAGGATCAGACTTTCAGAAATCTGAACGAAAGGAGACTTGGGGATAAGGCTCATGAAAGATTAAGCGGGGCTTGAAAATGTGTTAGTGTGGGAGAAAAACCTCCTTCAGCTGCCGGTCCGTGTGTCACATCCAGTGCGTGGGCCAGCAGATGCTTTCACAGCCCTGGTGACACTGGCAGGGTTTTTCCACAAGGACCTGCAGGTTTTATTAAAGAGACAGATTTGCAGGGGAAGGTGTCCATGTTCTTGGCTGAAACACTTGTGAGAGTCTGGTGTCCTAAAAAGACCATAAATCCCTTTTGTAGATGGGTATTGCTGTCTAAATGCTGAGTGATTAACAATGCAGGGAATTTGGGTGATGATAACCTGACTGCTGTCCTTTAAAGTGGTTTGGTTCTCCTAAATCATGTTTTTTTTGAGTTTTTAATGCATTTGCTAACCATTGGAACTATTTTTTTCCCAAATGGATGTTGTTTTTTCCTTTTCTTTGGGAGAAGGATTGAGCTGGAAAGGCAGGGAGCCTGCAGCCAGCCTCAAAGCGTGTCCCTGACATCCTGGGAAGCTTCTCTGTCCCAGTGCTCCTGCAGGAGGACTGTCCCCATGGGTGGGATTTCTAGGGATGGGATGCAAACAGAGGATGCAGAAGCAGTAGGGTTTTTCTTCCAACTCTCTAATGCTCGGCTTTGCATCCTTAATTCCCTGTTAACACTGAGGTGAGAGGGTGCAGCATCAAAGCCTTTCTGTATTTATTGAAGCGATGTTACTTGCAGCAGCAGTAATACTGCAGTCTGTCAAAGGAGTGGGTTCCTGGACTTGGTGGGGACGGCTTGTTCCCCCTCTTGTTTGCCACGTGAAGGGAAGTGTGAACACCCAGGCGACCAGCTGTGTGCGGACTTATTAATGAACTTTAAATATTTTAGTACAAACCTCAGTGCTGCAGAGGACTGAGGAGATACCAGCCACGCAGCAGAATGGGGAGCAGCAGAAAATCCAAAATACAGCATTTGCCCCTTGAAAATCTGCTCACAAGAGATGTCCCCAATCTGGATGTGCCTTCTGGGGAGCCACAGCAATGGGCTGGAGTGGTGAATATGCTTATTTTTTTCACCAAGATACAGTGCACTAAAATGAGCAGAGACCACACAGGCACTGTTTTGCTTTCCCCATCAGGATGTTCCCTCAGTGCAGTCACTCTGAGCAGGTAGGGCCTCCTGGCCAGCACACACGTAGGGCTGGCAACTAATCTGCTTTGTCAATTAGCAAATTGTGCTGGTAGAGTCTCTTAATTAGCAACTTTGTGAGATCTCCCTTGGACCTGGAGTTGTACAGCAGCTCTGCCCCTGGCTGGCACTTGCTGGGAGGGTTCATACATCACATCTGGTGTCTCAAAAGGGGACAAAAAGTTTCTATTCTGATTTCTTTTCCTTGTTTACTCCCACCCTTGTTGCCTTTTCCCACCTAGCTCACCGTGCCTCTCCATCTGTTTTAATTAAAACATTTTTTGCCGTGTTGCTGTGATCATGAGCCTGCAGAAGCTGGTATTTCTGAAGAGTCCCAGGGATGCCACGTCCCTTGAGCTGCAAGAGCTGGAGGCACCGATTCGCTCGGCTGTGCAACCGAGATCCAGCACAGTGGGAGCTCTTCGAGGACACATTCATCACTGAGGGCTGGGCCACGTGTTTAGTGTAAACATTTGTTGTCCCAGACACCAGATTCTGTTGCATTAAGGACCGTAAAGCCCAGTTTCTGGGAAGGGAATGGATTAGGCACCCTCTGCTTGGCACAGGTGGCACCAGCTCTGGGGGCAGTGCCAGCCCCAGGGCAGGCAGAAGGAAAGCAGTCCCAGGTTTCCTTAAGGACTGTGGGGGTGATAAAAGCACAAAACCAGTTCATTTCTCCCATTCCCCTTTTTCTTTGGCTGTTTGGCATTGCATTTCCCCGGGGACACTGGCATTTTGCGTGGTGACAGCATTGTCACCTGGAAGTACCCAGGGAATAACTGCATCAACCTGGATAACAGCAGGGTGGTCCTCTGGAAGTGGCAGAAGTATTGATTATTTTGAGGAGGAGAGGCTGGAAAGAAAAGGCTTCATTTATTCAGTGTTTTAAGACTGTTCTGCCAGCTCCTACAGTGCCTATTACCCGAGCAATTATTTAGTCACATATTTATCATTACTGCAGCTTACTCATTGAACACAGGAAGCCTTCCCACTTCTCCCCTTGGTTTAATCCTTACAGTCATGTGTCAAGGACTTTTTTTTTTCCCTTCCCCCTTCCGACTGTGCCTTAAAAATAGAACTATAAAACAAATAATTCTCAGTGGTAGCTCAAAATACCCTCTTTGGGTTTTCAGAGAAAGCCTGGCTTCCCGTGCCTGTCCCTGGATGTTGCATGCTTCAGCCTCAGGGGCTCTGCTGGCTCCCTGCTCCTTACCTGTTGTGTGTGTTATTAAAACTGCATATTTTTTCCTTTCTAATTGTGAGTAGGAAGCCATTTTTTGGGCTTGGTTTGGAGCTGATTTGTGACAGGGTAGGATAATGTTTTGGTGTGGGGAGCTGTGGAAGTCCTGGTGAAGAGGTGGATCACTGAGTCAAGCACCAAGGTCCCTCTACGGTTCCTGTGAGGAATGTGGCGTTGGAGCTGAAATCACAATTTTTCCCATTCTCCCTTCCAGAAGTTGCTTACTCACGTGTGTCTAATTTTTGTGCAGTACAGAAGCTATAATTACAAATTTAATACCTTCTTTTTCTGCTCTATTAAATTCCATTAAAACTAGCATGTTGGGTCTTTTGAGACAGCAGCTACTGTTTCTTCATCACCTTTGCGGTGAATGTGTTTGGACTTAATATTTCATAATATTTTTCCCCAGGAGAGGCAGTTACATTTTTTGTCTCAGACAGAGCTGATGGGCAGGAAGCTGCAGTCGTGCCAAACGTCTCATTCGTGTGTGGCAGGAGGGACCTCTTGAATCCCTCGAGTTGTGCCGAGGAAGGATAGATGTTTTGAGGAAAAAAGTGTAGATCTGGGATAGGAGGAATGGAGGGGATGATTGAATACCGGGTGTTCCCCGTCACACAGCTGACACCGTTGCAGGAAAAATAAAAAAAAAAAAAACAACGAAAAAGAAGATTTTGAGACAAAGCAACGCCTAATGCTGATTTATTCATTGCTTTGCAGGTTTGAAACTTTTGAAGTGAATAGCTTTGAGCAGTTCTGTATCAACTATGCCAACGAAAAGCTCCAGCAGCAGTTCAACTCGGTAAGGTCAGCTTGGAAACGTTCCATAAAACTGAGCAGAAAATGTAACGAGGCAGAATTGTTGTGTCTCTGGCTTCTGCTTAATGGCATTTACCTGCAGCCTGGCCAGATCACGTGGATGCTTTGGTTGCTTCTCTCCCAGACATTTCGCTGCAATGGCTCTAGCTATTCCTATCAAGTTGGAAAATGTTGCTTTGTTGATGTAGAAACTTGATCCTGGAAATGGATTTGCATCTGGTTTGTGCAAAGGCTCACAGATTGCTCTGCAGAAGTACGTAATTTGCCTTTTTCTTGGTGCCGTTTCGGTCCTAAAAAAAGCCTGGACTGTCTCTTGCTGATTTCCAGTGTGAATTAAAATAAATTATGGGTGTGGAAACCTTCCCATTAAGCATGGCTTAAACCTGTGAGATGAAATCTCTGTATTAAATAACAGGATTGGACACACTCCCCACTTTTCACTTGGTCATGCCTCACAAACCCCAGAAATTTTCCATTTTCATTAGAAACAAGCATTTACCTGCACTGGAAATGAAACCAGTAAGGGGTTGTCTTCTGCTTTGGTTTTAAGTAGGGAAAAAATTACTATTAATTTCAGGATACAGGGGAAAACTTGTTAAATTTGAGCATTTAAGTACTGCAGATTAGTTTGGCCCTTTGAAACCATATCATATGCAGGGACATGAACATTTGCAGTCTATCTAATGCATCAGATAGATCACTGCTGCTAAAAATGAAAAGTAAATTATGGATTGTATTTGCGCTATTCATATCTTACTTGGTATGTCTGACTATCACTTCTGAAGCTTATAAATTCAAACTCCAAGATGACATGTTTGAAGAGATTTTAAAAAGCTATCTTTGAAGGGGAAAAAAAGTGCATTTGAAAAATCATTTTTTAATATGCTTTAGAGTATCTCCAAAATAGCCAGAGACAATTTATCTGCTTGGGCAGAGGCCTGAGATACGTAAGCCATGCAAAGATTTTTTTATTGTAAGTTCTTTTAAATAAGAATTTTCAATAGAAACATCCCTGAGTGAGTCAGATGCTGCTGCTGATATCCCTTTTAGGACGATGGGTGCTCTTTGTGAAGCCCTGCTCACAGATGGGGACACAGGCTCTCAGCCCTGGCTGGGCTCCCAGCTTGTGAACCTGCTTCAGGTCACTGCTTTAATCAGCAGAGCAATAAAGCAGAGGAGGATTTTTGTCAGCCCAAGAGATATATGTGTCATTGCCACATCAGTATATGGCTTCCACCTCGACGCAGTGGCAGCTTCAGTCATTTTGTAGTGAAAGTCATTTAAAGCCGTATTTTTCCCTGCGCCGTGGTTTCCCGGTGTAATGGTTCTATTTTCATTGCCAGGAGCTAGGCTGTGTAAATGGCAGAGCTGTACGTGAGGGCACCTGGGGCCTCCATGGCTTCTGGCTGTGCTCATAGAATGCTGAACTCCAGCAGGGACAAGGGGAGGGGGCTGTGCTCTGCTGGCTGGGCTCACACCCAGTGACTCTGCTTCCTCCCACTCCCAGCACGTGTTTAAGCTGGAACAAGAAGAGTACATGAAGGAGGAAATCCCTTGGACTCTCATAGACTTCTATGACAACCAGCCCTGCATAGACCTGATAGAGGCCAAGCTTGGGATCCTGGACCTGCTGGATGAAGAGTGCAAGGTAAAGAGGACCTCCCACCTTTTCACTGGTGTTTTTGTTTTATAAAAGACCAAAGAATTGGCTTTGACCTGTGGTGTCTTGCAAGTGGGTAAACATCTCCTTTCATGTGTGTGGCTGCTGTGCTCATGGTGAGAGTAGGTTTGAGCTGGCATTTGCTTTGGTTTGGAACACTTCAGAGCCCCCTTGGCAGGTGTTTGCTCCAAATCTGGGTACCCACGCTCACCACTACAGCCAGTGCTCATGTGTCTGGCCTGGCTGTAGTGAGGAATAGCTATTGATTGAGACCTGATGTCTTTGGCATTGCCCAGGAGCTGGAGCTCCTCTCAAGCTTTATTTTGCCTCAGGGGAAACCTGAGTCCTCTTGCAGCAGCTCTTTAAGGTAAAGCTCACTGCATTTAGCGTGCAGACTTGGGAGATTTGTAATGTTGGAGAGCAGTTTGCTCTCTTTCGCCCTCTCTCTCTCATACTGGCCAAAGTGAAATCTTGTTTGAAAGTTGAGAAGAAAAGCCAGAGTGGCAAACCTTAATGACAATCCAAAAGAAAGGTTGGACTTCTTATTCACACATTGTTCAGTCATGAATTATCATAAATACCTAGGAACAAGAAGTGCCAGAGGGCAGGTTTCCTTGGGAAGCTGGGATGCCTGTTTTGAAGGTGTTTGATGCTAGAGATGTCCTGTTGGAAGGGGATGGGGACTGCCTTCCTGCCTGATGTGGCTGCTTTGAGGAGCCTCAGCCTGGTGCTGAGGTGACCCAAGTTGTCCTCAGGGTTTCCATCGAGACGTGGATGCATTCTGTGCTAGGAAATATCTTCTGACTGTGGGGGGGCTCCCAGTGTTTTTGAACAAAGGCAGGGAGGAGTGAGGCAAAGTGTTGGGAGAGCTGAAGTAGGTAAGGGGCCCTCACCAGCATAGCCAAGGTGGTAAGAAGGACCCAAGGAATTCTTGTGTCTGTTGTGTCCATGAGTACAGGACAGATCTGGTGGCCAAGAACACAAGTGTCCTATTGCATCAGAGGGAAAGGTTTTGGATCCATTATTTAGGCTAGTTTCCCTGGACAAGGACGTAGGACCTGTGTTTGTCTGGAAGGGGGGTGACCTGTGAAGTGTTTGCTGTCCTCCAAGTACCAGGGCACGGTAGGGCTGTCCCATCCTGCACATCCCACGAACTCAGCCCTGGTTGGGGCCACAGACACTCTGGCTACCCCTTTGGGGTGAGCCGGAGTTGGGGCTTTGCCCTTTTCAGATCTGCTCTCAGGAGATCACCTTAAAAACGAGAACAAATTGAATTTAATTTGATGTCCCTAAATAGCATCTCAGCCAGCGCTGGCTCGGAAGGAGGTCAGATTATTTGCTTGATATTCAGCACCATTTCATTTGGGCTCTGTGCTATTAAGCCCATTACATTTTTCAGGCCCAAACTGTCTCCTGGATGCTATGAGGACCATAAGGGAAGTTTGCCTGGTGTTGGGAGTAACACCCTTGGCTCCTCTCTGAGCACCTGGCGCTGATTGCTGCTGGTGGCATTGCTGGTGGTGACATTGCACCTCCCATGTACCAGCAGTAGGTCTGCCTGGTACTGCTTTTTTCATCCATACTTACTTTTTGACAAAGAAACCCCAAAAAACCACAAGATCTATTCCCTCCCCCTTCTCATCAAATGCTAATTATCTGGATGTTTACCTTCAGTGGGGAATGCTGTCATTAGTCACAGGCCCTTACTACCGGCCTGGTAATCGCCTCTTTTATAACAACCTGCAAGTGTTCTCCAGATTTATGAAAATTTCGGCAAAACCTGTCAGCTGAAAGCAGCAGTTTATGGATGAAAACCTTCACCCACATGGCAGTGTTTCACCTCCTGGGGTGGGACCACAATAGGGTAATTACATGCCACCTCTTTAGAACCTACAGCAATGCATAAAAACACTCTGGGATGTGAAACAGCGTCAGGGGAATATTTGGTACATAATGAAGCATTAGTGCAAATGCAGAGGGTTTGTTACTAATGTTCTTGCTTCACAGTATGGAGTTTTTTTTAATCCCTAATGTGTGGTTGGGGAGGAGGTGGCTGGGTACGTGCTGAAGCAGTTGGGGAAGTGGAGGTCATAGGAGAGTCTTGTTGCTGTTGAGGGAAAAATTGACGTAAGGATTGGCAGTGAAAGAGAGGGCTCTTGAGCCGGGATTGGAGTGTTAAGGACTAAACCTGTCTCATGAAAGCTAATGAGAAAAACCCTAGTTCTTAAAACAGACTTTAGGATATGGAATCGTGGAATCACAGAATCACAGAATGGTTTGGTCTGGACCTTAAAGATCATCCTGCTCCACCCCCTGCTCCACCCCTTCCACTGTCCCAGGCTGCTCCAAGCCCCCGTCCAGCCTGGCTTTGGACACTCCCAGGAATGGGGCAGCCACAGCTGCTCTGGGCACCCTGTGCCAGGGCCTCCCCATGCTCATAGCCAGGAATTCCTTCCCAATATCCCATCTAACCTTGCCCTCTGGCAGTGGGAAGCCATCCTCCCCCTTGTCCTGTCACTCCATGTGTTTGTGAAAAATTCCTCTCCAGGAGGGAGATGTTTATGTTTGGGGTTTTTTAAACAGCTTTGAAATCATAGGAGTTGGAAGCTGTTCTAGAATTAGTAAGGTTGGAGGTGGCTTCTGGAGCTCATTTGGTCCTATCTCCTGTTACATCCTTGGTCTGCCCAGGAACCCTTATAATCTCTCTGGACTGTGACCTGTGTCCTCTGCTAAGGGACCCTGGGGTCCTTGAAGGGTCTTTTTCCCTGTTTCCTTCACTGGAGTTTCACCTCCCTGTATCTGTAGCCTTTAGGACCTCTTCATTTTGCTCTGATGCCAGAGGAACAATGAGAGTTCATGTCCCCTGTTCAGAAAAGGCCTTGGCCAGAAACCAAGGCCACCATGATGGTGGGACGCTGACGTGCTGTAGCACAAAGTGATGAGCCCAAAGAGGTGGGAAAGGGCAGAAGGGCATCCAGGAGATCCTCCCTTCTTTTGGGCTGTGAAGGGTGGATGCAGTCGCCATGGGGCCAGGGGGGAAATAATCTGGGAAAAGAGTAGAGCCTGTCAGAAGAAGTGAAGGATGGAGGCTGTCTTCTCTAAATCCAGTTGTGGGAACATTGCTTGGATGTCTGGAATGGATTTAGAGTATGGTTGCACTTGTGGAGGGAGGTACTTTGGTGGAGGGGACAGCACACTTGGGAAGACTTTGAATGCTTTGAGTTCTGAGGAAACATGTGGAGTGGAGTGACTTGCACTCTCTAAAGAGGAGCAGCCAGTTGGGGTTGGTTTTTCAAGAGATTTAAGTTATCCTTAGAGGAAACAGTAAGCTCTCAGAAATGCAGTCAAGCCTCTGTCAGAGCTGGATGAGCTGTCCCGTTTTTCAGGCTGAAACTCCATGCCACGTGGGAGTGCTGCCTGTCTTCCAGACACTTCCCAAGTGCCTTGGACAATGCTCTCTGGCACAGGGTGGAATTTTTGAGGCTGTCCTGTGCAGGGCCAGGAGCTGGACATTGTTGGTCCTTGTGGGTCCCCCTCCAGCTCAGGTTGTTCTGTGGGTCTGTGGGTCTGTTTGGGAGTACAGTGAAAGGTTGCTGTGGATGCTCAGGTTTCTCCGTAAGGTGTCCTGCTGGTACCTCACTGTCCCCTTGCTTTCGCCTATGCTGTTGGCATGGGAGTGGGAATGAAAAAATTAATGAAAATAGAAGTGTCCATTTCCATTAAGTGCATCCAAAAGGGTTCAGTCAAGAACAGGCTGATTGGAAGGGTTCACATGTCAATGTCGTCATCTTTGTCCAAGATTCCTGAGGGATCTTCCTGCTGTGGAGCAGCCTGACCCTGAGGCTGCCAAAGGGGGATGTGTCTCACCAAACCCACAAACTCCTCCATGTTCTTGAGCACCTTTGTGGCTCCACTCTGTGTTTCATAGCACGTTGCCACTGTGTTATGCTGCTAATGTGCCAAATGCATTTCCTAACGCTGTTGAGAAGATGCTCTTTAACCTTTGCTGTGTCCTTCTGTCGAGTGCCAGGAACACTGTACTCTGCTTCTGGACGACTGGTTTTCCATCCCACTTGTCTCCGTGCATCGCTGCAAACTTGGGGATCTGAGCAAATGTGTTTTCCTTGTCTGGACTTGTTAGTTTTTTGGACATCAGAAATTAGCACATGGCCTTCCTGTCCGGGGGGATTTCTGCTCCACGAGCAGACACACAGAAGTTGGACCCCTGGGCTTTCCTCTCGGGCGGGCCGCCCTGCGCGCGGGCAGAACAGCCTCCCCTACGTCACCCTGTCAGCTCTGATGACTTCAAAGTCAGGCACATCACTTGCAGTGGAACGTGTT
The DNA here is from genome assembly GCA_013397115.1 of Edolisoma coerulescens. NCBI lineage: Eukaryota > Metazoa > Chordata > Aves > Passeriformes > Campephagidae > Edolisoma > Edolisoma coerulescens. The sequence continues at coordinate 487,142 of VWZW01008125.1, read as the reverse complement.
TCTGGAGTGCAGGAGCAGCCCAAGCTCTTTCCAGGCTTTAACTTATATTGGAGTGCTAAGGAGAAAAGAAATAAAACGTGAATTGTTCCTACTGTGTTTTCTGAGGGTTGACATTTAGATCGTTAGATTAAAATCATAGAATCCCTAAATGGTTTGGGTTGGGAGGGACCTTAAAGCACATCGAGTTCCAGCCCCTGCCATGGGCAGGGACACCTTCCACTGTCCCAGGGTGCTCCAAGCCCTGTCCCACCTGGCCTTGGACACTTCCAGGGATCCAGGGGCAGCCACAGCTTCTCTGGGTAACCTGTGCCACCCTCACAGGGAGGAGTTTCTTTCTAATACCTAATCTAAATCTGCCCTCCTTCACCTTAAGCCACTGACCTTGGTTTCTTTTATCCATTTAATTGTCCTTCTGTTGGAGGTGCTGGTGGAGGGAATCTCAGCCTTTATTCCAGGTGGTTCCAAGCATCTCCTCATCTGGCTGGTGGGTTCTTGGTCCTGGGATGCAGAATGGGCAGATGGATCCTGTGGGGTTGGCCCTGGCCACAGTGGGTGGGTGTGATTTTGGTTGCAGCAGCTCCTGGAAGCGCTGGGGACAGTGAGTCCAGAGGGGAGGGGACCCTGCCCGTGACAGGCGGAGGCACGGTGGGGACAGAGGAGCACAGGCAGTGACCTTGTGCAATTCCTGGGATCAACTTTATCCTGTTTAAGGATTCCATACAGAACTCGCAAGGCAGTTGCTTTTCCTCTTCCCCATCCCCTAAAAAAAAAAGATGAGGTAGCCTCTAAATAACTTCCTCAGTTGCTCTAAGGGCCTCAAATTGCCAAGCTAATACCAAAAGCTGCTATAATAGTGCAGATAATGACCTTGTTAGTTTTTATCTCTGGAACTTGGTCCCTATCAGATGCTTCTCAGGCAGCTAAAAATACCCAGGCTGCAGGACAGTGAGCAGGGTATGGCAAACCCTCTTTCTGGGAGGCAGGACCGATACCTTTGAAGTTCAGCTCCAAGATAAGCGGGTTTTTCAGCAAAGTGGATGGCCTGGAAGAGAGCTGGTGCAGGATAAATCTGGCTCAGGGTGGCTGCAGTGCTCCTGCTCTGCACCTGTGGCTTAGTCCTGCACAGGAGGCACACAGTGATAGCTCCAGGAAGAATGGTTTTGCATGTAAATAATAAATATAACCCATGAAAAGAAACACATCTACATTTATATAACCCCATGGTTTAAACATGCGAGTTTTACCTTGCATAAATAAAATATGTATATAATTGCATAGCTAAGTGCCTTTCAATATTTATATATAGTCTGTGTTATTTCTGTGTGTATCTATAATTGGCTACATTTAAAAACTGTAAAATATAAATAAGTGTGGGAGAACATGGCTTGCATGAGAGGCTGCTGCATTTAATTCACCCTCATTACGGGGATTGGCAGGAGATGCTTATCCTGTGCCCAGAACCCTTCTGGTGTGTTTTGGTTTGCTGTCATGAAATCAAAGGCTGTTTCAGAACAGCATAAAGAAATATTCCTCACCTGTCTCATGTTTTCCTTCTTCCTGTTCTCTGTCCCTATTTCCTCTGTCATTCTCATATAAAGGTCTATGTAAAGTCCTGATGGATGATCCAGAGCTCTCCTGGCTGCTGCACAGTTGTTCTGTGGTTTCTAGGCTTTGTCCCATCTAAGTTTAAACATTGCCTGTGACTTCTCTTCTGAACCATCTCTTTTTCTAACCTAAATATCCAATTAGCCTTTTTTTTTGTTAAAATATGTGTGTCTGTGTGTGTGTGCAGCCACTGCTGTGCTCAGCAGTGATCCATGGGATGGGGATGAGCCCTGTCAGAGGTTGCTCTCAGACCCCAAAAGGAACAACTTCACTCTTCATTTCCTTTGGTTTTTAAGAATTTTGTTTTGTTTTGTTGGGCTGGAAAAGTACGAAGTAAAGATATATACAGGTGCTTTCCTCAAATGCCCAAATGTTTTTGGAAAATGTTTGGGGGTTTTGGCTGGTTAGCAGAGACTCACCAAAGCATATCCTCAAATAATGAGTCTTTATGTGAGCTGTAGAGATGTATTTAGTATTAGAAGTTGCAGCAGGTTGCTGCTATACAGCTGTGTGTGCTTAGAAAATAATAAAACAAAATAACAAAAAAAAAATTCCCCGATCTTGACAGTGTATTGCCTTGACTTAATTTCACCTTTGTTTAGTGGGTGAAAACTGCAGGTGCTGGGGAGGAAAGGAAGCTCAAGCCCTGCTTTAGAACTGATTTGTGAAAGTAGCCCCTTCCTTTGCTGCACAGGTAGTTCTGTGAGGGTTTTTTGAAGTCGTTGCCACTTTTTGGGATGTCTCCGTTCTCTGCCCCATCCTACCAAGCCAGTTTCTTGGGCAACACCTGATACTTTGGTGTATCATGGACAGATTATTCCAAAGGCAGGTCCACGTAGGCCTTTGCACCCTGGTTTTGGTGTAAACAGGAGGCAGAAGGAGGGTTTGGCATCCAGGACATCCATGGCCCAGGAGGCTGGATATCTGGGAAGGGGAAAAGGGAATCTTTTGCCTGCAGTAGGGCAGGTGTGTGGGTCTGAAGTCCCAACCCTATAACTGGTGTTAAAGCATCCCAGAATTGGGATCTAAGTGGTCCCAAGATGCTGAGAGGCAGAGCTTTCTGAAGACTTATAGTTTTATTTTTATTCAATTAGGATACTTTCAAATCGCCATTGTATTAGCATTATTATTTTCAATTAAATAAACCAGAACTTCACGCATGTGGTCTCATGTGGCAGTTTCTGGAAACTATTCCATCACCTAAAGTAGCATTAAAAAATGATATTGGTGCCTGAGTAATTAATGTATCTTAAGTGTAAAAATACTTTCTTAATATTTCTGTTTTAATTAGTGGGTTTTTGTAGTTTTTTGGGGGATGTGTGGGTATTTGAGGTTTTCTTTAATTTTGGTTTTTTTGTTTGGTTCTGAGTTTGTTTCTGTTTTTGTTGGAGTTTTTTTGTTTGGTTTTTTGGGGGAGGTTTTGGGTTTTTTGTTGGTTTTTGGTTTGGTTTTGTTTGTTTTGGTCGCTGTTTTGAGGGGTTTGGGATTTTTTTGGTTTGTTTTTGTTTCGTTTCAGGGTTTGTGGGTGGTTTTTTTTGTTTTGTTTTGGGGTTTTTTGTTTGTTTGGGATTTATTTGTTTGTTTGGTTCATTTGGTTGGCTTGTTTTGCCTTTTTTTTTTTTTTGGTGCGGAGCCATTCTGGCTGCTGGAACAGAACCAGCGTTTGGGTGTTTCCTGCTGGAAACGCAGTTTTAGTGTGTTTGTCACGAAGGTACACGAGCACAAAGCTCCTCCCGGCCCTGGCACTGTCCCCTTTGTCCCCGTGCAGGTGCCCAAGGGCACGGACCAGAACTGGGCGCAGAAGCTGTATGACCGCCACGCCGCCAGCCAGCACTTCCAGAAGCCCCGCATGTCCAACACCTCCTTCATCGTCCTGCACTTCGCCGACAAGGTACCTGCCCGGGCAGCACATGGCAGGGACAGGAAAGCCTCCTGCAGGGAAATCAGCTGATAGCCCCCATGAGCTGCTCCTTGGTGCCTGGCGGGCGGTGATCGCGGCTCGGTGCTCAAATCTGGGTCAGCCCCCAGGGCTTCAGCCTGCCAGCTGTGGCTCTGAGCTCTGAGTTGTTGTGGCTTCTCAAGGAGAGAAAAATCCTCTTTCCCAAAGCTGTGGTGAAATGGATTTCTGTAAGGGCAGCTTGGCAGAAGATGTGTTGGAAAAGGGAATTGAGTTTGAAGAGCAGGAGCTGTGAGCGTCAGCAAGGCGCAGTGTGGGAGGAGGTGGGAGGTGATCCTGGGCAGATCCCACCTTCCCGAGGGAGAGGATACCAGCTATGGCACTAAACTAAACCAAATCCCAGTGCCTGGTGCTCGGGGGTCTTGTCCATGGGCTCCAGCTTCACTGAAGCCCTGATGTGACAGGTGTCACTCACAACAAATAGGAATCTCAAAAGCTTGCAGTTACCCAAAACACACATTTGTTAGAAAAAAATTTAAAAGATCAGCCCAGGGATGTGTCTGAGGAGCTGGACAACATCCAGGTGCTGTGATGCCATACAGGTGCTTCTCCTAACCAGGTTTGCCCGGGATGCCAGAGGCACTCTCCACGGCAAAGGTTGGTACTCACCTTTCCTTAGGCAGGTGGTTTTGCATATGGATCCTTTACAACAATACTTCTTAGTTTTCCTTTTTTTTTTAATGTTAGAAAAAAGGAAATTTTCTTCTGTTCTCTCTAATTTTTTTTTTTTAAATTCCCTTGCATCCCAACCCTCTGCAATTTCAAAACCCAAGAGACCTACAAGAGACTTAGCCAGGGCATATTTTGAAGTTTATTGATTAACTTACAAGGAGTTGAGGAGTGAACAAAAGAGTGTGTAGAGTTACTGATGATCCTTGCATTTTTTACCCCTGGCTTCCATACAGAGCAATTTACTGTTTGCAGTAAGGGTTTTGCTTTCACTCAGATTCACTTCTTTTGATAAAAAGTGACCTTTAAATTCCAGTTGTTCCTTTCCCCTCTTAGGTTTTTTGGGTGAGCTCCCTACGGCAGGGGAGTGGCGGGAGCACCTTGTCCTTGTGTGTTTGGACTTGACCCTCTGAGTTTCTTCCCTTTGTGTCCTGGCAGGTGGAATACCAGAGCGAGGGGTTTCTGGAGAAGAACAGGGACACCGTGTACGAGGAGCAGATCAACATCCTGAAAGCCAGCAAGGTAAAAGCAGTGAGTCAGGGCACTCGTCCAGGCTGGAGCTGAGCTGTGCGTCCCTGTGCCATGCCACAGCAGGCTGAGAGTGTGAACATGCAGCTGCCTCCGGCCACTGACAGCAGCCAAAGAGCCAAATCACTGGGGTGTGGAGCAGGGAGAAAGGGGGGAGAAGAGGGTGCTCAGGGTTGCAGTCACACCCATGTGTGGATGTGGGT
>VWZW01008125.1:412278-482156 GCA_013397115.1 Edolisoma coerulescens | reverse complement strand
TGTGGCTGTCAGCGTTCCTTCACCCTGGTGTTGGTGTCCTGTCAAGATGAGTTGCAAAAATAGTTTCCAAACCTGCTGATCCTCTTCTTTTTTGGTCACCAAAATTAGGAAAAGGTAGTTTTTGGGCATTGAAAATCCCACTTAACTATTGCTTGGAGCTCCCTACCCATCACCTGACCACCCATCACCCATAGAATCACAGGATGATTTGGGTTGGAAGAAAACTTAGGGATCATCTTGTTCCAGCCCCCTGCCATGAGACATCGTCCACTAGACCAGGGTGGTCAAAAGCAAGAGGATCTGGGGTTAAAAGCCTCTGTCACCAATATAGTGTGTATATCGTGGGTAGCCTTGCTGGTCCTATCCCCCTTGAATGTGAAAACAGCTTAGCTTAGCTTCCTCTTAGCTGTAATTCATCATACTTGTCCCCGTGACTTCTAATTACTTTAATAATTACTGTGCAAAAAGTAGAGTTAATACAGAATGCTGGAAATGTAGCATGAGCTCTGAGGCACTCCCGCTGCTGTGGAGCTGTTTTACACCGCTGCCAATGTGTAACTTTAACAGGTATTAATGATCACTCTTGATGTCACTTGTGTCTTACAAGGTTTTGTGCCATGTACCTTACCTCTCCCAAGTGTTGTACAAACAACTTGTCAACATCTCATTGCCCCAGGTGCCAGCAGGGATGTATTGACTGGCTGTGAATGCCAGGTCTCCTGGTAGAGGGTTTTTTGGCTCTTGGTGTTTAAAACCTCCTGTGGGCTGTGGATTTGGTGGGATGTTGGAAGCAGAAGATCTGTGAGGCTCTGAAGGCTTTGGAGTGGGTCATGCCTGCAGTAAATGAGCATTTAGCAGTTGGCTCCAAGTTGGAGATTTTATGGTTTTCTGTATAAATTGAGCAGATTTTACACTGACTTCCAGTACCATACTCCTGTTCTCTATGAGCATTTGGGTAGGTTGGGTTAAAAGTGTCAGTAGCACAGACAGCTAAGGAATTTCAAATCTTTGTTGTTTAAAAACCAGACCAGAAGTTCTTCCCTGCAGCCTTGAGTCTTTCGTTGTCAATTAATGAGCTGAAACTTTAAACAACCTCATCTCTCCCAGGGGCAGCTTTTATTAAGGAGTTAGTGTGGAAGTGCAGCCCTGCAAAGTGCAACTCACCACCCAGCAGCCAAAATCCAGGCTGCGTGACTCTGGGGCACCACTGTTCCTCCAAACCTGGTGCGTGGTTTAAGGAAGGAATACTCTGCTTTCCTTCAAACCATTTCAAAGCCTCCCACAGCATAGGCCAGTATGTTAAGTTGGTTTTGGTTTGGGTTTTTTTTTTTATTATTACAGATTTTGAAGCCCCCCTGCATATGGCAAGCAAGTGTGTCTCATATCCAGACTTCTCTTTGTGACACCCTTAGGTTTATTGCTGGCTGTGAGCTTCTAAATGCCACCCTGAATAAGGAGTGGGATGAAGGGAGATGGAGGAAGCATTATTTTTAGGAGCATTTTAAGCAGAATTTTGTTCCTGTCAAAGTTAGGAGAGATGAGAATGGGAAATTATTTAACTGTTGTCAGTGGCTTGGCCTGTTTCACAGCAAGGAATTCATGTGAAGATGGCAAGATGAGCAATTTTCTCATCCATGGGAGTAGTTGTGAAACTAATAACTGTGAAGCTGGGCTTTAATAATGCCCAAATCAAGAGCTCTGCATGTTCAGGAAGCTTCCCAGGGTAAGAACTGGGCGTGATTAGAGCTCATTAGAAATGCCAGGTAACCTCCAGGAATAATTGATGCTGTATGATTAATAATTTAGCCAGTGCTGAACTTGCTGTTGGAGTCAGTGCTGCAGAATTGGCAGTGTCTGATAAGGATTTCTGACTTCTTCCTGTTGGTGTAGAGGAGAGACTGTAACTCATTGGAGCAGTGTGTTGTAGAGTGGTGGAGACCCTGGAAATCATTCCCTAAAAACAGAGATATAAAATAAAGGCTCTCTTGTCACATATAGGGACCACAATATAATATCAGAGCAGGCTGGACTTTTGTTTAATAGCTGGATTGGAGGGGATCTTAAATCCCATCCAGTGCCACCCCTGCTATGGCAGGGACACCTTCCACTGTCCCAGGTTGCACCAAGCCCCTTCCAACCTGGTCTTGGACACTCCCAGGGATCCAGAGGCAGCCACAACTGCTCTGGCCCAGCACAAAACACTCTGAAATGCACTTGGGTCTGAGAACCTTTGGGAGATAGTTTGATGAATTTCTGCCTTTAAGCCATTCCCTTAACGACGTGGGAGCAGTGGCTTTTATCAGCCTGTGCTGATCCCATTCTGTTCTGGGAAAAAGAGCAGCAGGAGCATCGTCACCTTCCTCCAGCAAATCCTTCATCACCTGATGATCTCTTACTGCTCCTAACCCCTGTTTGCCAGCAGATCGTTACCCTGATTTTATTGCCTCTTGCCTGCCATGTGCCCTCCAGGGCTATAAACAATTAAAACCAATTTTGTTTTGCTAAACAAAGCAACCTGGTCTCTCCGAACCTGAAAAAGCAGCAGTGGCAGTGCTGAGTCTGCTGCCCAGATGTGTAAATTTAACTAAAGCTCAGATTTGTGCTGCAGAGGGCTGTGCTGTGAGGACTTTGCCCTGTCCTCGGGATCAGGCTGGCACACAGCATTCCCTGCGCTCTTCTTTGCATTCCCACTAAAGCAGTACCGAGGGCAAGGGGGAACACTGAATTTGACACAGCAAGGACCTGAGCACCTCCCTGTCAGCAAGCGCATCGCTGACGAAGCACTCCCACCACGGCAGAGCTGCCTCCTGCTAATTAGAATGCAATTACTGCCATCCACAAGATGGTGAAAGAGACTTTATAAAGCAGTTAATGAGTTCTGTAAGCACCGGTCAGCTAAAACAGTTGAGAGCTGATGTTCTTTGAGTAAGGAAAATGATTTGAATGCTGATGGAAAGCATACAGGCATGCTGTGAAGGTGTTAAATTCCAGTTCTCTGTAATTACAAATAATGCACCAATGGTTTTGACTCTGCCAGCTGGGGAGGAGGGTTCTGTCCTTCTTGCTTAAGCCCCAGAACCTGTGGAATGGTTCCTGCTAGAGATGATCCCAGTTTCACCAGGTTTGCATTACGCAAGCTGAGAGCTCGGCTCTGAGATCCTTCTCCAGCTCGTTCAGGAACAAGCACTGCTGTTATTGATAGAAAGTGGATGGAGGACCAATGGCACTCCCAGCTGTGTTGAGAAGAAATTCTGAAGCCCAGAATTACATCCAGGGGTTCTGCCACATTGTCAGATGTGAGGTAGTAATGCAGAGCCTGTGTTGGATGTCTTTTTCAGTACATGTGCCATCCATACATTCTGTGTTTGCAGGCATCAGAGCATCCCAGATGGTAATGTGTCATCCACAACAACTGTCAGGATGTCTTTCTTAGGGATAGAGGGTCAGGTGAAGAAGGTGAGAGCCTTTATTTTGGTAGGAGTTGAGTGAACTGCAGAGATAGCAGTGAAAGCTGAGAGTATGAATCAGGTCCTTAGCAGGCACTGTCGTGGAGCCTGCAAGCAATTTGCTCGTGTAATGCAAACCATTTCCTTCCCACAGTGGTGTTGAGGCTGCTGTACTAACAAGCTGTGAGAACAGGGCTGGAAGTGTTCCTGTCTCAGCCCAGGGATGTGGCAGAGAGCCAGGCAGCCCTTCACGGCACGGGGCTGTCTAAAAAGTTTGTGTTTAAAATGTGGTAAACCACAGCACTTTTCCTGGGATCTTAATGGAAACACAACCAGGTTGGGCTTTTGGAGGAGCCTGAGGTGGGGGCAAGAGTGCTGCGCAGCTGCCACTGCCTTGTGCCAGTGGTTTTGGGGTGGATGTGTTGGGCATGGTGTGCCATGGATGTGGGGAGTGTGGTTCTCTCCCTCAGGTGCTCCAGCATCCGTGCTGCTGGGAGGCATCGTGGGTGCTTTGGCGGCGTCACCGGGCTGGAGCCCAGCTCAGGTGGTGATACATGACATCCCACCTGCTGACAGAGGGGTTTTCTTATATTTAAGGATTTCCCCTTTGGATGTAAGTGCAGCTGTGGCAGCAGCCAGTGTGGGTGCGTAGATGGATTCAAGATGTGGAAACGTAACAGCCCTGCTAACCAGACCAGATTTATGGTGGCTTACTTAATATTCAGGTTCCCCAGCCTCATGTAAATTTGAATATCCTACTCCCTAAATAATAATAATAAAAAAGGCATTAACTGCGTTTGCCAGCTCACCTGTTCTCCTGTTCATGAAGCGGAAATGTTGCTGCAGGCTTGCTAGAAATCCCAGACTTAGGGATCTGATGGGCTGGATGTGGTGCTTCCAGGGCTGTGGGATGGCAGTACTGCTGCCACCCTGCTCATTCACCTGAGAGGTGAGTAATTAGTGAGGAAGTGCTTGTGTCCCTTAATTGTTTGGAAAAGCACGGGTGTCTGTGGGGCTGTGGTGGGAATGGGCTGCTGCCTGTCCTCACAGGAGATCCTGTTTCTGGGGTACGTGCTGTGAAGGCAGCATCCTTGCTGGGTCAGGGCTGGATGAACACCCTGAAACAAAGCCTTGGGAGCAAGAGTCACCTCATGTTCAGGAGGTTTTGTGCCTTNTTTTTTTTTTTTTTTGGCTAGTTCATTTAATGTGCTCATTTCAAGGTTTCATGAACTGCAGCACAGAATGGTCAGTGGTCCTGCTGATGTGGTTTATGTAGGCAACTCTTCTTGCTTTCACTTTCTTTCCCTTTTTCCCCTTGCAGGTTTAGGATGGGTGAGAAATGACCTGAGCAATGGGAGTTGGGTGGGTTCATTCCCCAGTGAGCGGGGTCAGAGATGCTCAAGTGTTGCCTTTTGTTTTAGTATCAGATGGTAGCAGACCTATTCCAGGAAGAGAAGGATGCTGTGCCCGCCGCTGCCGTGGGAAAGGGAACATCCCGGATCAGCGTCCGCTCTGCCAGGCCAGCCTTCAAAGCTGCCAACAAGGAGCACAGGAAAACAGTGGGACACCAGGTAATGTATGGTTTGAGTGAGTCCGTCAGCGACAGAGAAACCAGTTAAGATCTTGTTACTTCAGTTTGAAGCAGAGGTAAATCAAAAGCTGTTGGGGGTGGAAGGAGACTTTCCCATGATCCATGTTCAACTGCTGCATTTTGGATGACTTCTAGGCAGTGGCTCTGGAGTAGCAGGCTTGAGTAGTCCTGACTGAAAGCAGCTGAGACGTGGTCTGGGGAGGGTGGAGGCCACTCTGGGATTCACTGGACCGTGTCCCAATACGCTGTGGAGCTCATAAGTTGAAAGAGCTTCGGAAAAGGAGCATTTTTCCCCGTGTGGGCAGTCAAAAACTTCCACAGGGACACAGAGAGGTTGTGCTGTCTCCCTCCTTGGAGATGTTTCAAAGACCCAACTGGGCAGAGTCCCAAGCTTTGTTGCTCATGAGCCTCTTTGAGCTGGAAGCCCTCAGCCTCCCAGGTTTTCTCTGGATTCCCCCTGCCTTGTGCCGCGTCGATGGGGACGTTCACGCTGTGTCACACCCGCAGGTGGCTTGTGGCACCTGCTGGCTGGGGCTGCAGGGTTACAGCACCTGCATCCCTCCTCAAGATGAGTGGTTTTGTCTTCCAGTTCCGCAACTCCCTGCACCTACTGATGGAGACCCTGAACGCCACCAGCCCGCACTACGTGCGCTGCATCAAGCCCAACGATGAGAAGCTCCCCTTCAAGTGAGTGGCACTGCAGATGAGCAAATGTGCTCAGCTTTGTAGCAACAGAGCATGCTTTGGGCTCTTCCTCCTGCTGAAGAGCTTACCCCCTCCTTTAAATGTTGTTCCTGTAACTGGAAGGTCCATGTGGAGTCACCTTTTTGGGTTTCAGTGTGTGGGGCTTGTGCTGCTGAAATCAGCAGGTTCTGATAATTCATAGATATGGTCTGCTAATACTGAGCATCCTTGCTTTGCAGTAATAGGGTCTTAGTGCAATTTTCATCTTAGACTTGCTTTGATTTAAATAATTATAGTTCCAAACGGTGAAAAGAGAAAGAAATGAAAAAGCAGAGATAAGTAGTGGGCTTGTAAATGAGCAAAAATGTCTTGATGCTTCCAAAATAAATGTAGAAAAAGTGAAGACATGACTTGTATGAACTTCAGGCAAGTTTCCAGGTGAGTGAGCAGCTGGAGCAAAAGGCCAGGCCTGATCTTCTTCTGTAGTTCAGAGGCGTATCACAGGCAGCAAACACTGTGAGCAGGTAGCTGTTAGCCCTGGTTGACCTCTTGGTCATGGATTTGTGCCCAGTTTTCTTCCCTGTAACTCCAGGAAAGCTTGACTGTTAGTATGCAGGGACCTTATAGATGTGATGTCCTCGAAAGGCATAAACTGCAGGTGGTGACCTTTAAGGAAGAAGGTTATAAATGTAATCCAGCAGCAGGGAGGCATTTCCCTCCAGCTGATCCGATGCAGGCTGAGTGCTCCCAGTGAGCACAGTGTGGCTTAGGAGTGCAGAGACAGCTCCAACAGTGTCCTGGAAGGAGGGCAAAGCTTCTCTAAAGAGGCTCACGCTTGGTCATGATGTGCTGGTGGAGGTGTACCCACCAGGAAGCCTCCTGGCTTGACTCTTTACCCCTGCAAACAGCAAAGTGAGGGGTATCAATCATTGGAAGACATTCAGAAACTGGTTTATGTTTACCGTATTTATAGAGTCCAAGGAACACTGAGGTTGGAAAAGAGCTCCAGGATCATCAAGTCCAAGCTGTGCCTGATGCCCAGCTTGTCACCAGCCCAGACCACTGAGTGCCACGTCCAGGCCTTCCTTGGACACGTCCAGGGATGGGCACTCCAAGCCTCCCTGGGCAGCCCCTGCTGATCCCTGAGCACCCTTTCCATGGGGAAATTCCTCCTGGTGTCCAACATGAGCCTCCCCTGGCCCAGCCTGAGGCCGTTCCCTCTCCTCCTGTCCCTGTTCCCTGGGAGCAGAGCCCGACCCCCCCGGCTGCCCCCTCCTGTCAGGGAGTTGTGCAGAGCCACAAGGTCCCCCCTGAGCCTCCTTTTCTCCAGCCTGAGCCCCTTTCCCAGCTCCCTCAGCTGCTCCTCACAGGACTTGCTCTTGGAAGTCTACTTGCTTATGTGTGAAGGTAGGATCTGGAGAAGCTGGGATGGCTCTATTTGTATTTCAGAGACACATGCTGGAAAGTACACAGTGCTGGGAGGCATTTGTGACGTGAAACATCATCAGCACTTCTCCAGGTTAGCACTGAAGTGATGTCTGTAGCATGCAGAACACTCAGTGTTATATTTGTTGTTCAGTGAGAATAATGAAGTTTCCTCTTCCTAAAACACAACATTTTTCAGCTCACAAGAGCATTACATTTTTTATTAAAATGAGATGCTTATCCTGGAGAACAGAAAGATGTAATGGCAGCCTTTCAGTACTTAGAGGGGCTACCATGAAGAGAAAACCATGCTCTCAGCAGTGGTGTGTGGTGGGAGGGCAGGAGCCAATGGCCCCAAATTGACACGGGAGGTTCAGACTGGAGATAGATAAACTGTTTTTTTCTCCCTGAGAACGGTCTGTCAATGGAGCAGTCTGCCCAGAGAGGTTGTGCAACCTCCATCTGTGGAGGTTTCCATCAGTTTTGACTGGATAAACCCCTGAGCTATGGGTCTGCCCCTAGAGCTGTCCCAGCTTTTGAACATAGGACGTTGGGCTGGAGACTTCCTCAGGTCTCTTGCACCCTGCATTCCTACTTCACAACTTGCTGAAAATACAAGATCTGTAATGGGGCTCAGGGTGTCCGGCTCCCATCCTGGAGGACACCTTGGCACCATGCAGGGATATTTGCTGCATCTGACTGCAGGCTGTGTCTGAGCTTAATTTCTGGTGGAGAAGACTTCAAATGAGAGATATGCAAGGGGCGTGCCTGACTCCAGGTTTTTCTGTCAATTTTCCACGTGACTTCTGTTTCAGGCAGGGTTTAGGATCTTTTACTTGGGTTTCCAGGCCAAAAGCAACCAGCCAGGTGCTTCTACCTGCCGTGGCAAGGAAAAGGAGTTCATAGTAAGGTGTATTGTCCCACTTTTAAGGTCTTTATTTCAGCGGTAGCCCATCGCTGGAGCTCTGGTGGCTGCATTTCACCCCCACTGAGCATGGCTTTGCTGCTTTGCATAGTTTTCCTTGAATACAACAGAGATTGCCCTGGGATCTTCCAGGACTGAAGCTTACCTGTCCATCTGCCAGTCCTGTTTATTATTTATTGTTATGGAAATTGCACCCTTGTGGGTTCTTCCTTGAAGTGAGTGACAGCCCAGACTGATTTTTCACCCTGCACGGTGTTTGTGGTGTTGCAGTGAATAACTTGCTTGTAGACTTGACAGGTCCAAGGAATTTAAAAAAGCACAGAGAGAGAAGAAGGGGACTATTTTTCATGCTGCTTTTGTACAGCAGAGAGCAGGCAGAATTATTCATGCAATCTTGACTTGCAGGGGTAAATACTTTGGGCTTTCAGAAAGGGAAAAGCAGGTGTTATATGAGAATCTCTCTTCTGGAAACCTCACGCAGCTATGGGCATCTGCATCATGTGAGTCCAAGCTTGATCCAAGGACCTTTTCCAGTGCCTTCCAGAGCTGGAGAGCTGGAAGCTCTGTGTGCATTCAGAGCAGGGAGGAAGGAGGGAGCAGCTGTGGGGGATGCTGGTACCTGGACTCTGTGCAAGGATAGTCTGATCTGGGAGTGGGTTCTTGCCAGGACCCAGAGAAAGCACTGCCCAAGTATTCAGCTGGAAGTTGCCATGAGGTTTTTTGGCACAAATTGCTGATGGAAATGAGATGCCAGTGGTAAGGGGTGATGCAAGCTTTAAAGAGGAGGGCAGAAACACCTTGAATTTCCACATGGTGCCTACCAAAGTCATTAGTCTGGAACACGAACACCACTGTTCTCAGTAAACTTAGTCTGGAAACTCATGGGACCTGTTAATTACCTGGTTTTGGTATGGAATTGAATATATTGGACTTACTTTGCTGTTGAATTTGATTTCTGTAAATATGTTGTTGCCCTTATGGCTGCAGGAGTAATACTGCCTGGTTCGCCAGGCAGCTTGTGGTGGGGCAGCCTGTTCCCTTATTGTGGTTGTATTGCTTTACAAAGCCAGGTAGATTCTGGCTGTAGGCACTAATTAATTGCAGCAGATGGTCATCCTATCCCAAGAATACACTTGGCATTGATAGCAGGGTGGCAGCAAGGTTTCGAGCAACTTGAAAATCACAACACCTTTGTGACACGCAGAGAAAAGGTGTGACATCTGTGCAGTCTGTTCCCAAAGCCAGGCATGGGTTTATCTGAGGTTTGAGAGGGAATGGCTGTGCACAAAAAGTATGGAAGTATGGCTTTATCCAGCCACTACAGTAATGAGGAGAGGAGAAGGTAATTCCTGTCTCTGGAAGAGCCACTGTCAGGTGGGTTGGTGAGGTGGGTTCCCTTTCACGGTGTATTAATGTCTGTCCTAAATCTCATTGCAGGTTTGATCCAAAGAGAGCAGTGCAGCAGCTGAGAGCCTGTGGAGTGCTGGAGACTATCCGGATCAGTGCAGCTGGCTTCCCATCCAGGTACTGGGCTGGGAATGCCCTGGGCTGTGCTGCTGCTGAGACTTACTCAGCAGGTTCATGGTACCAAATCTCTGGCAGTGCCCGAGGGGCTTGGAGCACCCTGGGACAGTGGAAGGTGTCCCTGCCCATGGCAGGGGGTGGCACTGGATGGGATTTAAGGTCCCTGCCAACCCAAACCATTCTGTGATTATCTGAGGTGAGGGAGAGAGAAGGAAACACTTGTGTTCTCAGGACAGTGTTTATTTAGGTTGGTTTATATCCAGGAGAGATTTTCTGCTTTTTATATGTATTTTTTTTTTCATTTTGCAAAACCCTTGTTATGTCCTGGGTTCCTCAAATCTAAGAGATTCATTATCAACCAAAGAGCTGCAAAGTGGGGCTGACAGAGGGTGTTTTGTGCTGTGCCCAGTGTTCCAGCTGGTGCTTTCAGTTTGGTCCTGAGAGGTAATTTGCTCTGATGAAACCTCTGAAAAAGCTGATGCCTGGCAGACAAAGGAATCCAGCTTTGATCCCATACCTAGGTGGACATCAAGTAACAAAACAACAGCTCTGGAAGCAAGCATTGCCCTGAAGGACTTCTTTCCTGTTTGCCTGAAGCCCCTTTCACTGTTCAATTTGCTTTTCTTTGTGTTTTTTTTTCCTGGCTTCAGACATCTGCTGCAATCCTCATTTCAGCCAAAAAAAATTTTGATTCTACTTGCAGAGAAAGAAAATAAGGGTTGTAAATTATTGTTGTAGACTTTCATGCCGCACATCCAGAGCATCCTAGGCTTCAAACTCTTGTATCATAAAAAAGAGGGTTACGGGTGGTGTGGCTCCTGCTGATTGTGATATAAAATTCAAAAGAGGTTTTTAAGGCCTAATAAATCAGAAAACATAGACTATACATAAGTCCTGAAGATGACAAGGGCAAATAATTCTAAAAATGCATCAATTGCATTTTAGTGCCAAGCAGCTTTGTGTTAATGTCAGCAAAGCCATCAGCCTTTTTATATGGAACAAAGAAGTTATAAATATGCTCAGTGAAGAGTCGGCTGAGCGTGATGTGGGACACCATGAGGAACTCCCTGTCCCGGATTTTGGGGAGGAGTGTGACACTCTCACCTCCTGCAAAGCTGCAGAGGGTTTCTGGCAGCCGAGGGCAGCAGCTGTGTGTTGAGATGGGGTGGCTCTGCTGCCCTTCACCTCTGCTGGCCAGTGACCTCCACGGGCAGGCCAAAACCGGTGATGGGGTTCTCCTTAACCAGCTGAGTCCAACTGCTTAAGGAGGAAGAAGGGAAAACAGAAAAAGAAGAAGAAAAGTCCCACGGAAGCCAGTTTCTCTCTGTCCTCTGCTGGTGTGGGAGGGTGGAGATCTGGGTCCTCATGTTGGGAGTCTGACCCTGTTAGAAGACCCAGCATCACCTTTGGCTCTCATCTCTGAAGTCTTGAGAGCTTCTGTGGAAGTAGCCAATGAAAAGCTGCTCCTACATTACATGATCACTAAGCCATGGTGAGGAATTAAAAATTCCAGCCCGTGGGTTGTCTTTTATTACCATCTTTGTTGCCAGACCAAATCTGACAGTCCTCTTGTAGTAAAAGCCCTGAAGCCATGAAAAAGCTGGTTTTTTTCACATGGAGGAGGCCAGAGAAAGGCAGTTCTTTGCTCTCCAAGCAAGCAGTCACACTGCCCAGTGCAGTCTGGTCCCTGGCTCTGCCTGGTGGGTCCTGGGAGAGCTTGGGGAGCTCTGGCCTGAGCGTTGTGTGTTTTATGAGGTTTGTTACTGGTCTTGTCGTGGCTGCATGGATACCCTGTTCCTCTCCATTCATATTTATCCTACAGATTTGTAGCATTTTTCCATTTCTGCTCACTTAACTGCAGTTTAGACCTCACAGCACTAAAATCTATGTAAAATCAGTAACTGGGGAGGGGGAACAGATGGGAGAAACCACTGCAGCACCTGGAGACCAGCCAGGACCTATTGACAGCAAATAATTGACCAGTGCAAGGACTTCTCCACCCTGACAAACTTAAAAGTGATGCTCTCAGCTCTGCTTGCATGCTTTTGGTTATGAGATCTTTTCCCAGGAAGCAAAGAATACAGAACTCTTCCATCACTGCAATTTTTCTGTCCTCCAGGGACAGAAAAAAAGGGTTCAAAAAGCTATTTCAGCCTTTCAGAGTGACCTTCTCCAAAGTTTGTGATGCTTGAAGGACAGATTTTTGTGTAGTTTAATATTTCTAGGAGATAATTGTATCTAGAAACAACTCTGCACTAAATAAAATACTTGCTTTGGGCTCTGGTAGTTCTTCACCTTCCTTAGTCACCAAATTCCAGTCTTGAAAATCCAGACTCAGGAACTGGATGATGTCATTAGTAGACAGATTAGAATAATCTGTGTATTTAAATTGACTTTGTAGACCAGCTTGGGAAAAGATGCTTCCACAGGATCCTGTTTTGTAGGAAAAGTAACAGACTTCTTCGTTCTTTCTGCAGTTTTACATGTGATCTCTCTCAGTTTTCATCACTGTGAGCATTGATTATTCCTCTGTATTTCCTTATGTTTTGAGACAAGTTGATTTTATATTGCTTGATTAAGGATAAAACCAAAAAGGAGATTCATTGCTTTAAATTTAAAACCCATATGAAGGCTCTAAATTTGGAATACTTTAAAGTAATGACAGAAAACTTGATCTTCGTGACTTTTGCTTCACTTGGGTGTAAGCAATTTACCCATAAAGCAACAGGGAATTTCCAAATTTGTTTGTCTCAAGGTCAGTTTTGTACAGAAACAATAGAAAAACTCTTATTTTCATCCTGTAATGTTTACCTCTGAATATATTCCAGCATATTGTCAGAAGAGCAACTTCTGAGGGTGATGTGGCTTTGAGTCAGAGATCTCTGGATAAAACCAGCTGCTGCTGAAGAGTTCAATGTTTGGAGTCTTTAATAATTTTTTTTACCTCTAAGAAAAGAAATGATTTTTCATACAAGTTGTAGTTGTTCAGCCTGTGTAAGTCGCAGAGATCTGAAGCCTTGGGCTCCCCGCTTAGGCCGTGCCTGGGTTTATTTTACCATTTCCATGGTAGGCTGCGCTCTGGCTGTGTCTGAAATAAATTGAAAAGGTATCATTTGCTTTGAAATGTTACGCAGCAGTTAAGAAATGTATCTGTTAGCGTGTACATAAATGACTGTGATGAATGGACTGTCTGAGGTGTGTAGGTAGTAAATCCATCATCGGCTTCCTCGGGTAAGGCGTGGAAGATGTCTCTGTGCTGTAGAACCATTCATCTTCTTTACAGGAGCTGGCTGCGCAGAGATGAATCTATAGAGGACTAATTGGTGTGGATCTCCATGAATAACAAAATACTCTTTAAAACAAGTTTTTAAGTTGGTTCTATCAAAACTGTACATTTTTTTTCCTGCTGGTTATGGTGGTTTCCAGTCAGTGGTCCAGCAGCAGTGGTCTCCCACCATGCCTTCACTCTGAATAACCTCATCACTTCACTTCTCTCTGAAATGCCCTCATTGTAGTTGTTATGTATTTATAGTTTCAGTATCCTTGGCATTTGGCTGCTTCCTCTGGTCGCTGGAGCTCACTGTCAGATGCAGCATTTTTGTATCAATTCAGTGTGAAATCCCAGCTGCTAAACCCTATAAACATTAAACACTTATAATTGAAAACTGTCATGGACATCCTTGGATATATAATTTTTTTTTATAGAATGTGCCTTTAAGCTGTCTGGCTGTCATTTCAGGATAACGAGACCTATAAATTGCTTTGGCTGCCAACAGTTCTGTTTGCCCACTCCCAACAAAGGTGTAATATGTAAATGGAGGGGTTTTCCCCCCTCATTCTTCCCTTTGAATATATTCCAGCTAATTTCAAGCCAGGCCAGCCTGCATGTTTGAGAGCTAATTGAAAGGCAAATCTGTTCTGCTGCAGTAAACAAGGCCAGAGAAATTTTCTCCCTGAACTGCAGTTTCTAAAATAATTTCATGTCAAATCTTGGCTCAGAGATTGAACCTGCACCCCTCCAAACATGTTCTGAGTCCTCCGGAAAGATCAGTGTAGTCCAGCTCCTTCCTGCTTAAAATATTGACCCCTTCAGGGGAGGGTGCCATATGGTTTCTTACACAAAACTGAGTTTGCTCAGCACCTGGGATGGTCTTGGATGATGGGGACAGTGAATTTGTTTACCCTGAGTGGAAACACTCCACATTCAGGTATTTTAAGGTACCAAAAGAAACCATATTATGGTTAAGAGTTTGAAGCTTTTTTTTGACCTATTACGCTCCTTTCAGCTGTTCACTCAGTGCAGCTGGCATAACATTGCTGTGATAACTCTGAAACAATGGGTTGTGGGTATTTTGGGCAGTTGCTGACTGCTTGGAAAGATGCTTTTCAGAGGCTTCCCTAAAGTGTCACCCCCAGTTTCCTACCCATGCTCTCCATTTACTGTGACGTAGTAATAAACCCAGCTGGCTCTGCTCAAGTTCATAACCCCTCAGTTTTGGGCAGGAGCAGCCCCTTTGCTTTGCACCTGGCTGCATTTTTGTGTAAAACATACAAATCTGGTTGTTTAAACTACAGAAAAAAACCATTACTTTATCTGTGGTGTGTGCTACAGCTTATTCCCTCTGTTTCCTGTAGATGACAAACACTTTGCTGGCATGACCAAATCTCAGGCTCCCAGCCAAGCATCCTCCTCGCTGCTTGAGCCCAAGGAGGGTTTTTTCCACAGGCATAAGTTATTTTCCTGCATCCTTCCATTCCTTTTATTGTCTTTTCCCCTTAGTGACCTGTGCTGACATCAAAGCAAAATTCAGCTGTTTGAGGTTGGCTTGATCTCAGTTTGAGAAGCATCTGCCCAGTCCTTTGTGCCTCCTTCTTCCTCTTTCTCAGTTGTGCAGGTATAAAAATCCCCCTGGTTCTAGCTCTTTTCTCTGCACCACTTACCTGGATCTTAAAACTTGATGATAATATGGAGTTGTATTTATTTAGTGTCCCTTGGTGGCTTCCAGCCCCCATCACTGAGATTGCCCATGCTGTGTGTTGTGTGGCAGCATCCCATGCACCTGAGATCTGTTTTTTATTTGACACCTGTCAGCAAGTTGAACTGAGGTGTACCCTTCCCGTAATCTTTCCTGACCTGCCAAGCTGTGGGGTAACGTGGCACATTCTTTGTCTCCTGCTGGGAGTCAGTGTGTGGCTTGGCAAGTATGAAATAAGTTTTCTTTTTTTTTTTTTTTTTCTTTTCCCTTCTGAAAATGAAGACATTGTACCTAAAAAAATAAGATGTATGTGCAGAAGAATAATTTTAAGCGTGTGCAGCAAAGCACTGAGCTTCAGTATTTCTACACTGGAGAAGTCTCCCTTGCAGGGCTGGGGGTTCATGTTTGTTTCTCTCTGAGCACATAGTTGTAAGGAAATTTTATACAGCTTTGAGCCTCGAGTGGTTCAATGAGGCATGTTACATTAAACCTGAGTGCTTTAATTGTTCCTTTCTCTGGGGAGGATTCTGTAGCAGCACCTATGAACCCCTGCAGCTTTCTTTTGCTGGTGAGCTGGGATGGCAGATATCCCAGTGAAACTCCCAGTGGGCTGGCTGAGCCCTGGCGTGGCAGAGATTTTGTCTTGATGCTGCACGGACAATAATACAGGAGCAGTGTGGTGTCAGGGCTGTCATGTCCTGGTGAATCAGGGTGGTGAGAGCATGAGTGAGGCAGTTCTGTGCCGTGGGGGTGCACCGTGGGGCTGTGAACCTCTGGGAGATGTGGGTATGGGGCTGTGGATGCCACCAGTCCTGATAAACACCTTGGCAGAAACCAGGGGGTGTATTCCCTGGCACTTCCAGTGTCTCATGTGAGACTTACTCCTGGAAAGTGAGTCATTTGTATTAAGGATGGACGTAGAAAATAATTTTTTTCCACCTTGGGAAATGAGAACAACAGGCTCTGGAGGAAGACCCACTGTGTAGTGACTTGTGATCTCAAGGGATTCCTGCAGGTGTGTGGCTCTTGTTTGCGAGCAGCTGTGGGATCTCCATCTCTGCCTTGGTGCTGGAAGATGATGGATTTTGCTTTCTGCCCAGCTTGGACCCGTGCCCTGAGTTTCACGTTCTGCTTCTTCACCATCTGTTCTTTGCTGGAAGAGCCTGAGTGGCTCCTGCAGGGTGATTTTTTTTCTCCAGATATCAGCAGTTAAAAATGTCAGTGCCCGAGCTGACTCTGGCAGGTTAATGGGAATACTCCCTCCTCTCTTCCCCCCTCCCAAGCTTTCCCTGGCTCGAGCAGGCAGGATATCTCCAGCCTCCTGTGCTTGGCTGGGTGCCTCGGGCACTGCATGCTCTGCTTCTCCTCTCAGGTTTGATTTGCAGCTGTGTAAACCCCGGGCGTGCGTAAAATGAAAACGGGTTTTACTTGCACCACGCGAAACGGGAAATGTAATTATAAAACGGAGGTGCTGAGGAAGGAGAGAGAAGGCAAGTTTAAGTTAAGCCCTACAAGACACAAGCTTGTAGTCTTGCATAATCTTTGTGTTCGGTTTTCACCCCGGAGGGAGCTCCCCATAGCTGACATCTTAGTTCTTTTAGTGATAATCCAGTACTTTTGGTTATTTGAGGGTGGGTAGCTGTAAGCTGCCTGGCCTCAGGACTAGCCCATGTAGACAGGGATTAAATCAGCACTAAATCTGGCTGCTCCAGAACTAATCTGAGCATTCTGAGGATGGGAAATCCTCTCATCACAATTTCCCTCATGCTTCTGCCTCCAGGAGTCCCCCATGTGACCTTTGGCTTCAGGTGCAATCCTGAGGGCTCTCTGGTTTTTGCCAGTCCCATATTCTTTGCCAGTTGTGTCCCTGCTGGAATTACCTGTGGCTTCCCAATCCTTAACACTTCTTTTTTTTTTCCTTTTTCTCTCTTCATTCCCTTTGCAAACATTTCCTTCTGCTGTACTCTTTTAATTAGAGTGTTGCTTTTAATCAAACTGGCTTTCCTTCCCTGTTGCCTTTTCTGAAGTGACACGAAACTCTGTTGGTTGTGTATTTTGAAATCAGCGATAAACCTGTCTTAGCAGATACCACAGCTTCCAACCTTCAAGGTGTTTCATGAGAGATATCAGCAGCTGGAGTAGATGATTGTGCAGGTCCCTTCCAACTGAGCTATTCTGTTTTATGAAGTTATTTTGTAGAGCTAGCAGCTGTGACTGCTCAGGTGGTCTCTCTTAGCCTCACCACGGCAAACTGGCCAAGATCTGTCACAAGCATTGTTCTGGCCCTTTGCAATTTATTTTCCCTCCCACACTCTTAATCCCTGAAAAGTGGAAAACCAGGAAGAATTTGGTGCAGTAATGCAAAAATTAAGGTATGCACGGGGCTTCTGGGTGGAGGGGATGTTTCTGTATGGCAGCTCTTCACACAGTGTGTTCTTGTCCTGGCTGCCAGAGCATCCATGCGGGTGAGGATCAGGCTCATAGGTGGCTTTGTTGAGTGAGGGGAGAAGTAAAATTCTCTGCGATTCTCTCCAGTATCCCTTTGGTGTTTGTTATGTGTATTTTGTTGAAATATCAATGGTCGTTCTGGACGTTGCTGGAAAAGCCGAGTGTTAATTAAAAACTCAGGTTTTGAGGGGTTTATAACTCACTGTGTTGATTTAGAGAAGGCTGAAACTTGGCAGATGCTGAAGCAACTTTAGGATCCCAGTCTGCAGGCTCTACATCTATCACCAGCAGCAGGAGATGATATTTCCTAGAAGTAGGATACAATGCTCTAATTCCTTCAGTTAGTGTTGCCTGTTTGGAAGCTTCGCTGCTGGAGAGTTAGGCATCTTCCAAGGGGCTGCTTTGTCTTTCCAGAGCCAAAAGATTTTGTGTTTGTTTGAAGGGTGTCAGTCACAGACCTCAAGATGGAGCAAGTAGTGAATCGATTGATTCAAATTAATATTCAGCAGAGTTTGGGAACACAGAACCCCGAAGAGTTTCTATTTGATTCATTCTCTATAACTTTACCAAGATTGCTCTTTAATTTTTATTTTTGGGCAGTCAAGAGATCCGTGATTTCTCCAAAGTTAGGTTCTCCTTTTTGATAGGAACAGCACTGTTGCATTTGAGTGGTAAAGAGCAGCAGATAGGGAAGCACATCAGGGGTGAAAACCGGGTGATCTGTGGTCTTTCTGTTCCAGGCTAGAAAGGCCCCGGCATGGTCACTCAGTGTCTGAGATTGGGGTCAGGCTGGGGGTGAGTGGCTCCTTTCGGGTGGCTTTGGTCCATGCTGAGGGTAGTGGTGAGAGATCCCTTGAAGTATTTCACGTTTTGACTCGTCTACGACTCCAAGCACTTTATTTTAACGAAATAGTGCCCAGCTTGCAGAATAACCCAGTGTTTGCTTTGCTTTCAGGTGGTCCTACCTGGACTTTTTCAATAGGTACCGTGTGCTTATGAACAAGAGAGACCTCTCTAAGAACGACAAGAAGCAGATCTGTCAGACCCTGTTGGAAGACCTCATTAAGGTGAGCTGTGGCCAGATCTTTGGCAATGATTTTAAAAGCACAGAACTCGTGGCTTTGATGTGGTCTGAAATTGCTCCAGCTTCACCTGCTGCTCGTGCAGGTGCTTCTCCACCCTGGGCAGCCCGGGAGTTTTCCCAAAATGAGGGAGTCTTGCGAGGAGGTGGCAGGAGCAAGTGGGACATGGGATCCCTTGGTTGTGGTCAAGAGGAACGAGTCATTTCGGTGCTGGTGAAGTCCAGAGTTTGCTGTCACTGGCTGGACGTGAATGACTGGCCATTTTTAAAAAATGTGTCCCCCCCAGCCCCTCCTTCTGGTTTTGCCTAGCCACAGCTGGAGCACGTTTCAGAGGTCCAGCCTGGGACGGCGTCATGAGCCTTAGTCAATCATTAAACACCTCTTTGCACAAATGAGTGCAGTAAATGCCTTATCTTGATGTGTGGGAGACTTTCAATGTCCCTATGTGGAAAAAGCGTCCCACAGATTTGGACTTTTTTACTGTAAACTAATCAGAAAGTTTTGCCACCTCTCCTTACCAAAACTTTGCTGCTTGCTTGTATGCATTATTTTTAAATTACAAATGTGCACACAAAGGTTTCTTGCTTTTGAGTGGCTCAGAATGTGCCCACCACCTTAGACAGGTTTTAATGTTTGATCTCTTGTTTTCCTGTGGGATTTTGAGGAATTTACCCAATTGGGTTCCTCTTTTTGCTTTCTGCACCCAGCTTTTCCCTTGGCTGCAGAGCCTTTTGCAGTGCATGTGTGACTTTGTAGATGTAGGCATGAATCTTTTTGAGAAAGAAATCTTTAGTCTTTGTGAGAAAGAAATATTTTTCTTGAAGTGCTCTGGTGTTGCATTTATGGTCTGGTCTAGTGGAAAGTGTCCCTGCCCGTGGCAGGGGGGTTGGATATATGTGAGGTTTAAGGTCTCTTCCAACTGAAACAATTTTGTGATTCTGTGATTTCGCTATTTACATAAAACCCAATAAATAACAAAAAAAACCAAAAAACCCCAAACAAACAAAAAACCCCACCAAAACCCAAAACCACCCAAAAACCAAACAAAAAAACCCGAGCACCACAAAAACCCAAAACCCAACAACAACCAAAAAACCCCCGAAACCAATTAACCAAAAAAAAACCCCTACAAAACACAGAAAACACAACCCAAAACCTCTTCAAAATTTGTAAATATATGGAGTTTAAGACTGAGTCGCAGTTCTGCATTCCTTAATGGGTATATATATGCTCAGATGTAGTAAGTCTAATGAGTCTAATGATATCTAGTAATGTCTAATAAGTCTAATAATCTAATAAGTTTAATAATGGAGTCTAATGATATCTTCATTACCCAATTAAGAAGAGATGTGAGTTGATAAAGTGGTGTTTATTCGAAGTGGTGTTTTTACTTTGTATCTACTGATCAACTTAAACTGAAAACAGAAAGAAAACAAGTAATGTTTGCCTCAATTAAATGTAGTTTCCTTTATGCTTTTGAAAAGGATCCAGACAAGTTCCAGTTTGGCCGTACCAAGATCTTTTTCCGTGCAGGCCAGGTGGCATATCTGGAGAAGCTGCGAGCAGATAAGTTCAGAGCTGCCACCATCATGATCCAGAAGACGGTGCGGGGCTGGCTGCAGAGGGCCAAGTACCAGAGGCTGCGACGAGCCACGCTCGTCCTGCAGCGCTACGCCCGCGGGCACCTGGCACGCAGGTGGGTCCTGGGGAGCCCCAGAGAGAGGCCAGCTGCGAAGTCAGGTGTAAAAACACCTCTGGCCACCTGTGTTTTCAATCTGTTGCACCTTCTAGATCTTGAACTTGGGGGTTTCATAGGAGGAACTTTGAAAATGCTCTGCCTGCTTGAAAGCAAGACATGTAATGTGCATGTGGGTCACACTGTGGTGAGAGTTTCTGGGCTGAAGTCAGGACTTATTTCTGGCCCCTCTCTCCAGTTTTGTTTAGAGCCAAGAGATCAAAATTCTTTGCCTCAAACGGGTTTCATATCTGCATTAGTTTAATTTCTGAGTGCTGGGCCAAGGTCATAACATAGACAATCCAGTTATAATGAGATGACTGCAGTACTCTGAAGGATTTACGTGGAAGTGTTTCACAGAACTAATATTTTGCTGGGACTGCCTTTGGTAAAGGGC
The DNA here is from genome assembly GCA_013397115.1 of Edolisoma coerulescens. Taxonomy (NCBI): domain Eukaryota; kingdom Metazoa; phylum Chordata; class Aves; order Passeriformes; family Campephagidae; genus Edolisoma; species Edolisoma coerulescens. The sequence goes on along the minus strand of VWZW01008125.1, from coordinate 461,923 downwards.
ATTTGGATCAGCCAGGGAAGAGCTGTCTAGTTGGTATGCACTCCTCCCCTGCAGGGACCAGGTTTGTGCCTCCGTGATGTCCAAGGGGAGTTCTCAGGATTGATTGGCTGCATCCTTTGTAATGAGGAAAATCACTCCAAATCACTGGCAGGGGGGCTGTGTACAGTAGAGAATAACAGAGATCAGTGTTAACTCCTTCTATGCAGGAACCTCAAGCTCCCTCCTGTCCGTGGCTTGCTGGGGTTTCTGTAGGTAACGCTGCTGGAGAGTGGGCTGCTGGTGGCAGGTGAGGGGTGGGTGTGAGGGAGCAGTGAAGCAATGGAACAGCATCCCAACACACTGGCCACCTCCCTTCTTGTGCCCCTCGTTCAAGTCAGACAGTCAGCAGAAGAACATCAGAGATAGTAGCTGAATTTGTGATGTTCTGGTTGTGAAAGGGATTGGTGCTAGGGAGAACCAGCTGCTGCAGTGTTTCTTCTACATAATTTTTCAGTTCCCCTCTTCGTGCAGGGTTTGTAAGGTTGGATGGCATCTGAGTAACTGCTGCCTCCTCTTTTTGGGGACAGACCATCCCTTATCCTCTTCAGTAAGCCCTGGCTCAGTGGGTCCTAATGAGTAACCATTTACCTCAATCATAGGAATATATAAACCAATCCGATGTGGCTCTTAGTTTTGATACGCTTTTCACAAAATAAAAGAAGTGGATCAAATTTCTGTATAATGCTTCATGCTGAGAGCAATAAATGAATCATAAATTCAGAAAAACAAGTTAATTATAAAATTAAATGGAGGGTTTATGGGCATTTATTAACGGGTGTAACAGCAAATTGAACATGAGTTCAGCTGGAGAATGGGAGCAACGTGGTGCGGAGTTGACCACATCCCTCATTATTTCCTGTCTGTGAATTGCTCGAGGCTCTGCTCAGGAATGTTGCCAAAGCACTGCACACCAGTTTAAATGTCAAATCAATTTGCTGCTGTTTTCACTGAGTCAGTAGATACCCTGAGTGACGCGTGCTTTTTGTAGTCAGGGAAGTGATGGAGCCAACCTGGGCGCTGGTTGGTGCAAGGACGCGAGGCAAAGAGTTCAAACCAAGGAAAACCTGGGGAATACTTGGGTTTAATGCTGTATGGGAACAATGAGGTGTGCTGATTTGTGGTTCCAGTGCTCCTGGGTTCCGTGGCTGCTGTCTGGTAGCATGAAGGCTTTCTTAGCCCCGCTGTTGGGCTGGTCATTCCTGAGTACCTCAGGCCACACTGGACAAAAGGTTTTGCTCTCCGCCTGATTTAAAACCTAATGCAACAGAAAGAAGTGGAGTTTAGTTTCCCTGCTGACCTTCCTCCTGTGCATTGCAGGCTTGCTGAGCACCTGAGGAGGACGAGGGCTGCCATCACCTTGCAGAAGCAGTACCGAATGCTGCGGATCCGCCGGGCTTTCCAGAGGGTCCGCAACGCCACGCTCACCATCCAGGCTTTTGCTCGGGGCATGTTTGTCAGGAGGATTTACCACCAGGTACACCTCCAGGAGGGTCTTTGCATGAGGAAAGAGCCTTGATGCTTCCTTCTGCGATGTGTTTGTTGTGGCTGTGTTGATGTTTGTGAAGCTGACAGCCCCTGGTGTTGCTGGAGAGCGGACGGTGACGGTGAGCTTTGCTATTTAAAGCTGTGCAAGCAAAAAAGTTTTGGCAGCAGCACCTCAGCAGGGCAGCTAAATGGAGGTAGTCACTGTGGTGCCGGGAGGCGTTGTGGAGATCTGGAAATGTCATTTGACCTAATCTATGCTCTGCTAAAACCTCCCTGTCCCACTGGGCGTGTGTTGGAGCTGCATGCAGGGGCCGTTCCCAGTAGGGTGGGAAGACAAGGAGGGTCTGTCATGGAAGGTAATAAGTAATTTATTGATAGAAATATCTCTTTAATTAGTTCTCTCCTTTAGCTTTCTGTGTTAAGCCAGCAGCTGGACACAAAGAATTTAGAGTTTGATGACAGCAGAGATACAGTGAGAAATCATTGAATCCAGGGTGGTTTGGGTGGGAAAAGACCTTAAAGATCACCTCATTCCACCCCCTGCCACGGGCAGGGACACCTTCCACCATCCCAGGTTGCTCCAAACCCCATCCAGTTTGGTCTTGGTCACTTCCAGGGATGGGGCAGCCACAGCTGCTCTGGGGACCCTGTGCCAGGGCCTACCCACCCTCCCAGCCAGGAATTCCTTCCCAATATCCCATCTGTCCCTGCTCTCTGGCACTGGGAAGCCATTCCCTGTGTCCTGTCCCTCCATCCTTGTCCAAAGTCCTTCTCTAGCTACTGTCTGTCAGGAAACTCAGAACAGCTTTGGGGAATCTTCTGTCTGCTCCTCAGACCCAGCACTATGCTGGTAGTCACCTGAACTGGTGCCTAACTGGGTTGTGGGGCTACTCCAAGAAGTGAGAGGCATCATGAGGGGAAAGCCTATTCCTGGGAATAATTGAGGTTCCCTGGACACCTGGTGACCTCCCAGAGAGACCATGGTTGTCCTTTGAGACACGGCAGCTGGTGATAAGGAATTTGTGCTGCCACTGCTTTTTCAGCATCTATTTTTCAAATTGGAAGCTTCTGCAGGGGAGGCAGCTGGTCCAGCAGTTAAACTCTCTGAGATTCAAGGCCACCCAAATCTTAACAAGGTGTAGAAGTTGGCTGAAGGCCAGGCCTCTCTAATCTGAACATCCTTAATCTCTGGAGCATCTGGGTATACGTGTTGGTTGCAGTACATGCTCAGCAACAGGTGCAGGGCTGTGGATTATGATCTGTGGGGTCAGGGCATGCCCAGTGCCCACCAAAATTTTGCTGTAAAGCTGAAAGAAGTTCCCAAGGCAATGCAGTGGGGTTTCTTCTACCTCTTTGGGCATCCCTAGCTTTCCTCATTTATGAATGCCAAGGCTGGAGACATACAAAGCTCATTTCACAATAATTCTTTCTGCATCCTAAATTCACGTAATCCCTTTATTCCAAATTAAAATTTGCAATTGCAAAGAAAGCCTTAGGGTGAAAAAAAATATTTGTAAGAGAAGCTGATAGGATAACCTTTTCTGAGACAATTTAACCCAAACTAGTAACAATAAAGTGTCTTGTAATCTTCATATTCTCCTATTTATTTCCTTAGCAGACTGAAGCATAAGGAAGCTATTAACAACATGCTGTTTGTATCTCTAAAATGTCAGCCTTCAGTTTTCGAGGACAAAATTGAACTGCCACTGACTGACAAGATAGCTGTAAATTTTGGGGAAGAAATTCAATGCAAACGTGCCAGAAATTTCATGAAAACAGATACAAATTACTAGGAATTGAATCGTGCTAGAGAACTGGCTGCAGACTGTAGTGAAAGGACTCATGGTTTTATTTGAAGGTTATCCACATGATATGAAATCCCACCAGGACAGCATTTATCTGCAGTAAAAATTATCATAATGCAGAGGTGGAACACAGAAAAAAATCTGCAGATCTGTTCTGGTGTGGGTTATATCTGATGCTGAGGGGACAGTAAGTTCATTGCTAAGTGTTGGTGTGTCTGTTAATGACTGTTCATTCTGGAGCTGTGGCTCTGGTGGATCTCACTACTATTCTGAGGTGGTCCATGAAGTCGCAGCTGAGCCCAGATGTCACCTCCTCCCACCAAGTCCTCACCAACCAGGATCATATCCCCTCGTGTCACTGGCCAAGCAGTGACAGCAGCCAGGCCCCTTGGAGAGATCGGGGTGTGTCCTGCCTGCATCAGTTGAGCACAGTGCCTGGAGAAGCCTCCAGGAGCAGGGTTTGAAATACTGTCCATGAAAGAGAGTGCAAAACAACAGCCTCCATTTCCAGCCATCACCCCCTGCACCTACCAGGACATTCCTTGGAGGAGAAGCCCTTTCCCAGGCAGTTTGGGAATTGTTTAATGTCTGTTGCAGCTGAACCAGAGTTGCTGTTACCTGTACAGGTGATCTTCCAGGAATGGCTTTAATCTGAGGGAAGGCAGATTTAGAGAGGATATGGGAAGGAATCCTTGGATGTGAGGGTGGGAGGCCCTGGCACAGGGTGCCCAGAGCAGCTGTGGCTGCCCCATCCCTGAAAGTGTCCAAGGCCAGGTTGAATGGGGCTTGGAGTGGCCTGGTCTAGTGGAAGGTGTCCCTGCCCATGGTTGGATGAGCTTTAGGTCCTTCCAACCCAAACCATTCTGTGATTCCACAATTTTGTGCCTTCTCTCTGTTAATTGTCCCGTTGTGCCAATGTTTTGCAGATGCTGGTGGAGCACAAGGCCACCATCCTGCAGAAGTATGCGCGGGGCTGGCTGGCCCGTGTGCGGTTCCGCCGGGTCCGGGCCGCCGCCGTGGTGCTGCAGTGCCACTGCCGGCGCCTCAGGGCCCGGCGCCAGCTCCAGGCCCTCCGCATCGAGGCACGCTCCGCACAGCACCTCAAGAAGCTCAACATCGGCATGGAGAACAAGGTGGTGCAGCTGCAGAGGAAGGTGGATGAGCAGGTACATCCCGAGCTGTGCTGGGACAGGCCAGGCCCAGCCGCCGCTTTGTGCCTTTCCGTGTTGTCTGGGAAGAGTCATGGTGGTGGCAGCCAGGCGTTTTTAAGGGTGGGACACAGAGCTTGCTCAGGGAGCTGCACAAGCTGCAGTGGAATTGCTGTGGGAACTGCCCAGCAGGGCTCAGAGGGAGAAGATAACATGGCAGTTCTGGAAGGTGTTGCGTGAAAACCCAGGCCAGCTCCATGTGGGATCCAGTGTCACGGGTTTGGGGCTGGATTGCCCCGCTGTGCTTTTTGCTCTGTGAGCACTGAGTGTGCAGAGTGTCTGCCACCACTGGTCCTGTGAACCATGCATCTTGGGAGTCACATTCCCGGGAATATTAACAGTGATTTGGGTAATTACTTTACCAAGTAGTTTGAGCATGTTTGTGTTAGTAGACACAACAACTCTCCAGGAGTGAGGGGAGGGGTGGGATGGTGTGATGTGACAGATCCCTGCGTGGGATGACTTGATGATCTTACAGTGACTATTTGATCACAGGGACGTCTTCATCAGTTGCCACTTGCCATTAATAAGCTGCAGAAAAATTGTTTGATTACACACCTAGCAGAATAGTTTTCCACCTACTAATGTGTGCAAGTTACTCTGTTAAATATCTTCTGTGTTGCTGCACAAGGACTTGAGGGGTGAACATAAGAAATGCTGAGTGGGACCTAGTTGTATTGACTAATATCAACAGGGAAATTCATATCCACTTGTATCCTTAAAGTGACTTTTTACAGGCAGGAGAACATTCTCTTCAGTCTGGATAACTCCTTACTTGTAGCAGCAGTTAGTGGTAATTCCAGTTTATCATTCTGGGATGTTGTCCGGGACCCGTGTCCACCCCACACAGCTCCCTTGCCACCTGAAATCTCCCCACCCCTGTATGACACGAGCAGTCCTGTGATGGAGGTGATGACAAGTGGCTCTGTGTTGGCTCAGGTGGTGCAGAGTCAGGACACATTGGGGTTTGCATTGCTGTGGTCACCCTCACTGCAGTGTTAATTGGCTGCAGTGCATTAATTGCACAGCAATAGAGCCCAGCTTTCAAACCCTGGTGTTCAATTTTAAAATGCCTGTTTCCATGCTTAGATTTTGTTAACAGTAGCTTAGGAATGGAAAACTCTCAGGATATGGTTTGATATGACCTTTTATCCAGAAGGTATTTTGGTGGAATTAAATAGGATGAGTCACTCCAGGTCCAGGTATTTTGGGCTGATCTCGTGCGAGGAGTGTGAACGTCAGTGTTGCATCTGCTGAGCTGCTGGACTTGGCACTGGAACATGAGTAGTATTTTTTACTTTGTATTTTTTCCCATTTCCTTGCTAGAAGTGTGGGAGTGGAACAGTAAAGGAAAAAAAAAACCAGTATTTGATTAACATTGGCTTTCCTGTCAGGGGTCATGAAAGCAGCAGAAGGATCTGCTTTAGGGAAGGAGTCATGGAGAGCTTTTAACCAGGCAGAAATAATGGTCTTGAGCTCATCTTGCTCTCCCTCAGTCTCTCCACAGACCATTTTGAAGGATATTCTTTGATGCTTTCTGTGTAGCTTTTGCAGGAAAGAATTCCTGCTCTGGATTACACGTGGCAGTCTGTCCAGTGAGCTGACTTCCACCATCCTTCCAGGGCTGCCAGGTTGCCCTGGGATGCTTTGGAAGTGCTAATGAGCACCATTCCAGTAGATTTTCTTCTCAGTGCATTGAATCTTTTTTCTGGCACAGTGCATTTTCTGCATCGTAGTTTCCCTGAAGGATTTTGCTTTCAGTCCTTGCTAATCTATAAACATAACCTTTGAAAATATCAATTAACTTTCTAAGAAAAAAAGTGTATAGCAGGTAACCTGGAAAGCTGCAGTTGTATTGGTTTTTTTTGGGTAGCTGTGGAAGAAAATGTTTCTATTTCTGCTACTTCAGCTCATGCATGAGTAGAGATGCAATCCTCCGTAAGCCCCTAAGGAAGAGATCTTTCTTTGAAAACATTAAAACCTATTATTGTATGTCAGCCTCAGCTCAGATGCTCTGGCATCTGTAACTGGCATAATTTAATTAAGTTTTTTAATAAGGTAAGGGATTTTTTTGCACACACAAAAAAGATTTTGATCTATTTTGCTGCAAAACATCCTCATTGGAGCACTTCCTTTTCTATTTACATTGGATCAAATTTTTTTTTTTTCTTTCAACTAATTTTCTTTAAATCTGTTTGTTGGAATTACCTGAGACACTTTTAAGGCTTGTACCTAATTTAGTGTTGCGTGTTCATGCAGCCAATATTTAGACACACTGTGAGCTCTCTCTACACTGTCTCTGCAAGCAGCCCTAACTCTGTAAGCATTTATTGTGAATAAAACTAGTTTGGGTAACAAACTTTGAATTTTATGAATTTGTTGCATCTGCTATTGGTAGAAAAATAAGCTCTAGGTTTGTTCACAGAGCCTAGGTTGAAACCAGGACTGTCTCAGATCTGCAGGGTTTACATGGATAATGATTGAAAATAAAGCAAGTTGAAGTTCAACAGGGTCTGTTGAGCGATCTCTGATTGCAGTGGGGAGCAGCCCGGTAAATGCTCTCTCATATCTCTAGTTGCTAATAAAAAACACCAAAACCATTCCTGTGCATTTATCTTGTGTTTGCATGAAGATCTCAGTTGGGTGGTGTGTAAAACCATGTACAGAAACCTTGGGACACAGGGTTCTGCAAATGCATCTCTTTGGAAATCTCTTGGGAGCCCCTCTGCTCTGCAGCCAGTCTGGGACAGCTGGGGGTGCTCCCCTGCACAAGAGAAGGCTCCAGGGAGAGCTCAGAGCCCCTGGCAGGGCCTGAAGGGGCTCCAGGAGAGCTGCAGAGGGACTGGGGACAAGGGATGGAGGGACAGGACACAGGGAATGGCTTCCCAGTGCCAGAGGGCAGGGACAGATGGGATATTGGGAAGGAATTCCTGGGTGTGAGGGTGGGCAGGCCCTGGCACAGGGTGCCCAGAGCAGCTGTGGCTGCCCCTGGATCCCTGGCAGTGTCCAAAGCCAGGCTGGATGGGGCTTGGAGCGACATGGGACAGTGGGAGGTGTCCCTGCCCATGGCAGGGGGTGGAATGGGATGGGCTTTGAGGTCCCTTCCAGCTCAAATCATTCTAGGATTCTATGAAATGCCTTTGGTCATGCAGAAATTATAATTTCCTAATATGTTACGAATGCTGAATTTTGATGTTCATTAATAATTCATTACAAGGAGTAAAGGAAAAAGTATTAATGTGCCTCATTTACTTGTTTTTCCATTTGAGATGTGTCTTAGTCTTGCTTCAGAGCACTGAGAGGCAGTGAGAGGGGGTGCTTTGGGAGGTTACTTAAAGAGGGGCCAAAAGGATGATTAGGGCAAACTTTAAAAACCAGACTTCATTTTAAGTTTCAAAATGGTTCTTTTGGTATCAAGATTATCTACCCAAAGTCAGCAGAGCTTATGTAGTAGGCTCTTAATGAATCAGCTCTTGGTCTTTGGCCTGGGGATGTCTAATAATGATGATGTTTTATTAGTCACAATGTAGTGCCCATTGACTTCGATTTGAAGCTCAAAAATCAGCTAAGTCTGCTGAATTTCCAGTTCTCAGAACTCGGGAGCAAATCGCTGCTAAGTGCTTTAAAAGTGAAAATCTGAGCAAATAAGAAGATGACTGAGGCGGCACACGACTTAAAACTGGAGTTTTTGGAGTGCTTGAGGCTGCAGTTCTGCTTTGTCACCCCAGGTTTCTGCAGGCATGGGGGTCAGGAATAGAAGGGTAAACTGCAAAAGGAATACTGCACCACCCCCTACCCCCACCCCCCCCCAAATTGCAAACCAGTCGTATTAAGCAACACTGTTTGGAAGCTGTAGTAGAAGTGCAGTATTTTGGTTTGGTTGCCAGTGCTACCAAGAGTTGTTTGCCTTTGCTCTGAGTGATGTCAGTGTAATGCCAATTTAACAAATGCTTCTGTAATCGTTGCCAAAATATTATTGATCTTTTGTCACACTTCAGAAACAGCTTTTAGCTTTATGAGCTTCATTAGCGTATGCGTGGAAAGGTTTGTTATTGTGGGTTTGTCACCCACCACGCTCGAGGATTTGAGTGGTTACTTTTGTAGTGCATCACTGCGTGCATTGACATCACTTTGTGCTCTTGTTTTCTTCTTTTTGGGGTGCTGGCTGCAGAACAAGGAGTACAAGCTCCTGAATGAGCAGCTGTCCCTGCTGACATCAGCCCACTCCTCCGAGGTGGAGAAGCTGAAGAAGGAGCTGCAGCAGTACCAGCAGAGCCAGCGGGGCGATGACAACCAGCTCCTCAGCCTGCGGGAGGAGATGGAGCGGCTCCGGATGGAGCTGGAGAGGGCTCACGGGGAGAGGGAGGTCATGGAGGACAGCCACGGCAAGGAGAAGGACCTGCTGAGGAAGGTATGTCCGTCAGTCTGCCTCAGGCTGTCTCCTGCAGGCGGCCATACTGGTGAAAGCTCACTCTTCACAGCTCCGAAGGGGAGTGTCTGTTCTTTGATTATTATTTCTGTTGCTGAAGGCCCCTGGGATTTACCTTTAGCCAGCCCATGGGACAGCAAGGGCAGGTGGACATCCCTGCAGGAGCAGTGGCTGCCTTGTGTCAGACCCTGTCCTGATGCCTTTTGTGCTGCCAACCTCAAGGAAACACCCCAAACCCAAACACATCTGGAAATCAGGATGCTTAATAATCATGAATATCATGGAATCACAGAGTTGAAAAAAGGTTGAAGGTTGAAAAAGACCTGTAAAATCACCAAGTCCAACCAGCAGCCCAGCACCACTGTGTTCAGCACTAAACCGTGTCAAGTGCCACATCCATGCAGTTTTTGAACAGTTCCAGGGCTGGCGACTCCAGCACTGCCCTGAGCAGTCTGTTCCAATGCTTTACAAGCCTTTCAGTGAAAAAAGTTTCCCTAATACCTGATCTAAACCTGCCCTGGCACAACTTGAGGCTGCTTTCTCTTGTCCTAAGATTCATGTATATGCCAGAGCTTCATGTATATACAGTGATTCCTCATGGCGTGTAATGCAGATTACTGGAGGGAGCTGTCAGAGATGCTGCAAATATATCAGGAAGATGTAAACGTTCCTCATCCCAGCCCGGGATGGGACACAAGGCTCAGTGTCTGCCGTGGCTGGTGTTGTAGCTACACACAAAGTATGACCTGTGTGTGGACCAGCTTCCCTCCCTGAGGAGAGGCACTGCTCCAGCACCAGCTGCTGGTTGTTATGAGCTTTTATAGGGTTTGGGGCTGGGATATACACTAAATATATTTTTTTTTTTCTTCCTCCTTCGTGCAAACCCATAGAATATCCTGGTTTGGAAGGGAACCACAAGGACAATCAAGTCCCTGTGCTTTATCTCTTGGGGTGGACGTGGTCCAACACTGCCATCATTGTACAAGAAGGCATTCTAGTGGGAGAAAGAGGCTTCAGAGTGTAAAGTTTGTTTTGCAAATAGCAAAGATGGACCTTTTACCCTGAATTTCTTTGCTTATCAGATTAATTCTGCGTAACACCCCTTCTCTTAACCTGAGGCGCTGAGTTGTGAGTTCAGTTTCCTTCTGCAAATGCTTGTGGCTGCTCAAGTTAAATCCATGATATCTCTTCTGCACCAGAAATTGAATCGAATCTTTGATCCTGCTATTGGAAAGAATTTAGGGCTTTTCTACTCAATAAATTGCAAAGAAAAAGTTGTTTTGCAGCTGTTATTCTAGAACAGTACTGGGTGTGTGACAACCTGAAGATGAGTCACTTTTGGAAATTAAAAAAAAAAAAAAGAGAGCCTGGAATTAGCTGTGTTTTTATTATCGTGGAAGAATGTCCAGATGAGGCTCTTCTAGTGCACTTCACACAGCACCACTGCTGTGGCCAGCCTCCCCTTGAGGCTGAGCCCTCGGGTGGTGGGTTTGGGTGAGAAGCTGTGGTGAGGGACTGTGGTCAGGGTGATTTACCCTGAACCACTGGCACAACTGAAATGCATTTTTGGGCGTGCTTCTCAAAGAGGTGAGCAGCCTGTACACTTGCTGTCTCTTGGCTGGACCAAGAGCTGCCAGGTGATCACTTACGCCACTCCTTGCACCTGNTTTTCTTTTAAAATTATAAGATCCTTTTTTGGCGCTGGGCTCTGTTCATTAGCTGGGTGCAGCACAGGCTTTTAGGGCCCGAAAGGATGCTTGATTTTGAAGGTGATGCAGCTGGGGATAAACTGTGTCTCTTTGTTCTTGATTGCAAATCCCCTTCGAGCACTTGGATGGAAGGTTGGCTTAATCACTGAAGAAATGCTTTTAAAAAGCATGAAAACAAAGCAGAAGCTTTTCCTTGTTGTAAAAGTGCCTACGGCAGAGCAAATACTGTGCATTTTACCATGAAAGTAAACGGTTTAATCATAAAATATTTCTAATAAGCAGTGCAGGCTCCCATTTCTGGCATTGGCTTTCCATTGTTCCCTTCGGTTCCTTGTCAGTGGGAAGATGAAGAGGACCTGTTTCCTTCTTAAAAACATTAATTTAGCCAGAACATTTTCCAAGAAAAATTCTGGGAAGAGGTTTTTGAGTTGTTCTAATATGTGCTAGAAGCTGGGGAGCGTCATGGAACTAAATTCAGGTGAGAAGCAGTTTTCAGGTTCCGTATCAAGATGACACCACGGGCATGGTTGTAGTGGGACAGATTCCCGAAGACATCTCACTTCTGAGTGAGACTGAGATGAGCCTTTAATTTTTCTGCAGCTCCTGCAAATCCATGTCAGTTATGATTTAGTTATTGAAAAAAAGTCCTTTAATCTCTTCATCATAACTATTCTCTCCAAGTATTTAATTTTAGAATAGCTCTTATTATTTAATTTTGTGATAAAGTTTGAAATGTCTGGGTAAGTACCAACAGCTCTTTCTGGGGCTTTTGGTAGCACGTAACCTCACTTGGTGAGCTAGGATAATTCACAGCCTGGCCAGGAATTCTATCAGGAAAATGCCAAATGCCATCATCCTTTCCTTGCAAGACTGGGGGAGGATGGGAGGCAGATCTCATGAGCAGGTTGTTCCAGGGTAACACTTAACATAAGGGTTGCAGCCATCATGATTGCTCCCTGCTCAGCATCTTCCACAGAAATTTTTCAAAGCAGGTGCTGTTGCATTTGAAGCACCTCCAAAGATTTCTTTCCTGTGGAAAGATGAGCAAGAGGTACAAAAGGTGCCCCTGTAGGTACCAGGGGTGGAGTTTGTGCTGCTTGGCTGTTGTGTGACCTGCTTCCCTTGCCTCTCCCCACGTGTAGTGGACCATTCTCGTTCCCACTGGGCTTGGTTACACACAGGTTTGGAACTCTGAGCTTCTTCCTGATTCACGTAGAAACAGGAATGCAGGAAACAAATTCAGTGGCTCAAGAGGACATCTTAAAAATACCTGTACCCCATCTGGATTAGAAATTTTTAAATCTGGTAATAATTGTTGTGGATTCTACTGAGTCTTTCTCTTCCAAATATCCTCTCAGCACAGTTGAGAATACTCAAGATTTTTGTCCGGTTTTGTTTTCCAACCATCAAAGGTTTGGGCAGAGAATTCCTTATCAGCACCCAATAAAAAGCATCAATAAAACAATCCCATTGTCTGTAGTCTTTTCCTGATGGGGTAAACAAGTAGAGTTCCTCACTGTCCCATTGCAGCACAGGTTTTCCTTCCATTCCATCACTCCTGTATCTCTTCTCCAATTTTTAAAGAATTCTTCCTACCTTGAAGACACTAGTGCTGATCTAATGGCAGATGTGATTTATGGTGAAGAAGTGCAGTTGGTTTTGGCACAGAGTATTAAAATCTTGGCTCAGTTCACAGCATTTAAAACACCAGTAGCTCTGTATGCTTAAATTGGTGGGTTTTTCACTTTCTAATTGCACATCCAGACTCCAGCCTTCTAGGAGAGGTGCAGACAGATGTAATGCAGACAGCTGGAGTAAATGAACAGGGAGACTAATGGGTGGGGAGGTTTTTCAGTTGGTGCATGGAATAGGACTGATTCAGTCGTGACTTACAAGAAAATATTCACTGTGCTTTTGTCCTCACCATTAGTATGTATCTGGCATAGGCAGTGTTTGATAAAATGCCTTAATTTGAACATGCTTGTGTGGAAGACGGAAATCTGTGCTAGGAATGCACGCCAGCTGGGCTGCCTATAAATTTAATCTAGTGGTGACAGCAAAATTATTACTCTTGGGCTTTGAAAACTCTTATTATGGTGTTTACAGTGTTGTTTATAGTTTTCCCCTTGAGATCCTTCCTCTGTGTGTAGCTGGTTCCTAAGCAGTGGCTACAGGAAGTGAAGGAGCAGGCACAGGGAATGACATGTGCTGGGATGATGTGTGTTCTCCCACCTGACAGCAGCAGAATCATCCTTCTTAGCCGTGGCAGCGTGTTTCACTTGATAATATGATGGTTGTGCATTTTGAGATAACGCTGTTGAATGCACCAGAATTCCTGAGGCTGAATAATGTTCCAGGATTGGTTGCTGTCAGCATCAGTACAGCCTTGCAGTTGTGACACGTGAAAATAGCATTTTGCAGGATTTAGTTCCTGTTCTCATTATTTTTTACGAGGCAATTGTTGTTGTTGATAATTGCTAAATATGCTGCTGTGGTATTGCCAAGGGCCCTGGTATTTGTCATTCCTCACTGTACCAGAGGTTCTGTAGTTGTGGGAAGCACTGAAGTGACTCATCCTACTAAATGGATTGGGAACAATAAAGTTAAAAAAGCCTGACGTATTCACTCAGCTCACATTCACTGTGTCCATCGCGGCTCTTGAAGTGCTACATCTCTGGGGACAATCAGCAGATTTATTTCCCCAGCAGCTGTGACTCAGGGCTGGGACTTGAAGACAACGATGAAGCCCATTGAGATGTAAAAATCAACCTCTGATTTGATGACCTGGTCACTTGCAAGAGCTTCACTCCTGCAGGTTGTGGACACCAAGTCCAGCTGTTCAGTATTTTATAAGATTCTGCTGAAAACATTGATTTAAGGGAGAAATGCACTCAGGAAAGGGAAAGTTAGACTCTGTTGCAGCAATGCTTCAGCTACTGGTGTACAAAGGACAAGTGGCAAAGCAGAGGGAAACAGATCTTGTAAAGAGCAAAGAGAGGCTGAACAAAGCCCCCTGTCTCCTGCCAGGTGAAATTAATACCCGCAGGAGCTCTGCCCTGCAGCCAGCAGTAACCCTCTGCCTTGTTCCGTAGCGTATCTCCGACCTGGAAGAAGAAAACGCTCTCCTGAAGCAGGAAAAAGAGGAGCTGAACAGCAGGATTCTCTGTCAGTCTGAAGGTAGGAAAAACTGCCTATGGCATCGTAATGCCTCCATTAGACAAGGGCTTAATCTTCTCCTGTGAAGCTCATTTTCCCTGCCTTGAAAAGTGCTAATCTTCCTGTGACCGTTTCCTAGTGGCTTTTGTCACAATTTTGTTGTCCAGGTAGTTCTGTTCATGCTGTCCTATTGGTGGGTGATATGCCAGAGGCCAGTTTAATTGGTGAAACAGAATAAAGTACCTAGAAAGGCTTTTTAGTTCAGTTATGTTAGAGCATTTCATGCAGGTGGTGTGGGAGGCAGTGAAGCTGGTGGAGGAGGGACCAGCACTGTCCCAAGAATGATGAATAAAGAATCCAAGGGGCAGCACAATTCACATTATTGAACTGTGACAAAGGATTTCTCCAGTGTGACACAAGTCTGTGAGTGTTTTTTAAAAGCAGAGACTTAGCTGACAAGTCGTACATAGGGGAAGCAACTTGGGAAAATCCCATTTCACAAAAGGGACTCTCATGCATGTATTGAGCTTTTCTATTTTTTGTCATCCTTTTCAGCTTTGATTTTACAGCAGGGTTTACAAGGATCATCATGCTGTGCATGTAGCTGTCACTGCTCCATGGTACTTGTGAAGTGCCTTCTGCTCTCAGCCCAATGCAAAATAAAGGAATGAAGATAACGTGTTAAGAAGAAACTTGCTGCAAATATTTATTCCCTTGCAGGGTGTTTTTGGAGCATCTAAGATGGGAGAAAGCAAGTGGAGGGCTTTGGTTTGTTGTTCACCCACTTAAAACAACACATGGGCTATGTTTGCCTGGTTCCTCAGGTATAGGAGGGACCAGGTTCACTTCCAGAAAGGAGTTTTTAACAAATAACTGAATTTATTTGGATATAAAATTCTTTGAGCCGTGGTAAATGGTTGATGATGACATGAGGAAGAGCTGCTGTTGTTGATTTGCTCGTATGCCAAAGCTGCTGGTGGGAAGCAGGCAGCAAAGTTTTCAAATGCAGCAAGTACCACTTTTTCAACATTAATGTATTTCTGTACTGTGCTGGTCTTTTTGTGAGGGGGTTTATGGCTGGCCCATGGGAGCTGGAGCTGCCACAGTTAAATGATAGTTTGTAGGTGCTGGAGACTTCTCTTTAACTCAAGGCAAAGGACTGGTCTGCAAGCCGAGGAGCTCAAGCTGTTTCCAATGTTGAGAAGACAAATACAGATTATAGTAGTCTCTAAATATTAGTGAATGCTTACATGTATTTTAAAGGCTCTTGGCAAAGAGTATTTTATTCACTAGTTGTTGTTGCACGTGTTTACAAGAAGCTTGTTTCAGAGCTAAAGTTCATAATTTCTTTTTTTTTTTTCCTTCCTATTTTAAAGATGAATTTGCACGAAACACGGCTGAGGAAAATATCCAGATGAAGAAAGAGCTAGAAGAAGAGAGATCTCGTTATCAGAACCTGGTAAAAGAATATTCAAGTCTGGAGCAGAGATACGACAACTTGAGGGATGAAATGACAATTATAAAGGTAATGAAACTGGAATTACCCCTGTTCCCTTGTGTCCTGGACCGGATGTCGATGCCTGGATAATGTGGCTCACTCATCCCCAAAACACCTGATAGAACTGCCATTATTGGGCAGTTTGTGCTTGATATTTCTAAGAATACCTTTTTGCACTGGAGCCAAACCATTTGTGTGCCTTGAAAAAGGAGGATGGTCTTCCACGCTTCTCTGTGAAAGGCTTAGAGATGTCTGTGATTCTCAGCAAAAGCTGGATCATGCTTGTTCTTGTTTTGCTTTTTTGTCAGTGATGTTCATGTGTAGGTGTTGGGTTAAAAAAACAAACCAAAAAAACCCTCCAGCAATATGACTTCAGAATTTCAAAACTAAAAGTCTTTAGGTTCAGCATTGCTAAAGTGTTAGAAAAACTGTTGAAAATCAGAGTGCTGCTGGATTTGGTGGAAGGTTGAGTGTTTAAAGGGAGTCCTGGAGGGTGCTGTCAGCAGCATAACCTTGAGCTCAGATTTGCATGTTCACACTTACCAGGCATTTGGCGTCATGAAGAACCTTTAATTCGTGCAGAATTTTTAAACCGAGCTCCTATATCACTTTTGCACTTTAAAGTATTCCTTTGTGTAAATATGAATTTTAAGGTTAGGGCATAAAAACCTAGAAAATATAGTTCTCTATAAGGTATATAGTATATATAGGTATATATGGAATATATATATATTAGTATATAGTCACATATTTGCTCTAAAGCAGCAACACTTCAGGAGGCATCCTTTAACACTGGGTGCTTTATGTGTCTGCATCATTCCTTGGCAGCAAGCGCCGGGGCACAGGAGAAACCCATCCAACCAGAGCAGCTTGGAGTCTGATTCCAACAACCCATCCATCTGCACCTCTGAGATCGGGGACACCGAGGATGCGATGCAGCAGGTGGAGGTACAGTCAGGCAGGAGGGAGGGCAGGGGAGCCCTTCTCTGGGGGTGATGGGTGCGGGGTTTGGAGCGCAGGGGGGCAGTGCAGGTTGGGCAGTAAGGTGTGATGGATAAAATTGATTCCGTGGTGCAGAAACGCGTCGTTAATCGTGTGAGAGGGACTGCAGGGTTGTGGTGCTCTGGCAAACTCTGCTTCTTTGCAGCATCAGAGCTCTAAAAGTAATAAAGTGCTGTCTTTGGGCCATACCAGCTTAAAGACTGATGAAAATTCATCACAGCAGTTACACCCAGCACTGATGGTTCATGACTGTATCATGATCCTTCTCCGCAAGGACACCAGAATTCATTGCCCTCTTGCCCCAAGCATTTTCATTCCCATGCATCTTCACAGATGCTTTGCTGGCCAGCACAGCCCCTGTAATCAAATCAACAGTCTCCTAATGCAGAAAAGAACAGCATAAATTATTCCTTGGCTATCAGGAATCCTCTGGAAAAGGGGAAATGTGTTTTTTACTTACATCTGATAGAATAGGCTGCTTTTTAAACTCCACTTTTCTGACTTGAAAACACTTGTGGGTGATGAATATTCCCAGGGTCTCCCACCCCTGGCCAGACCATATTTTGTGTACCAATACCATTCCTGCAGAAGCCCCCACTTGCCTTTGCTGGCTGCTGTGTTATGGTGCTTTAGTGTTTCCAGACTGCTCTGAAAGCATTTTCTGAAGCCAAAATAATCAGTATTGACCATGCTCTGATATAAAATATTCCAGGTGAAGGCAGTTAAAAACCCCCAATAAATAAATACTTGACTGAAAGGGACCCAGTAGAGCATTTTTGATGTTCTTAGCCCCCATCAGCCCAGTTACCTGTTGGGCTGTTAAGCATTCAGTGATGTATTAAAATGAGTCAGATATTTTACTGACATAAAAAATAGGTGTTTAAAATGTGGATTTGCTCTTTGGAAGTACGTGTGTTTCTTAGGATGCTCCTGTTCCTGGCTGTGGCTGATGTGCAGTCAGGGTGTGTCTGGCACTGTGCGTGGTTATAAAACCTGACACCGAGGTCTTCTCCTTTTTTTTTTTCTCCCTCCTGTTCTTCTCCAGGAGATTGGGATGGAGAAAGCAGCCATGGACATGACCCTCTTCCTAAAGCTGCAGAAGCGAGTGAGGGAGCTCGAGCTGGAGAGGAAGAAGCTGCAAGCCCAGCTGGAGAAAAAGGAGCAAGAGAGACAGAAATCCCAGGCAAGAGGCGTCTTTTCATGGATACTAATATTTCATATTTGTAATTGGCTTTCCTTGATTGCCTAAGGCCACACGATGTAGGAATTTAGCTTTGAGAGTGACAAGTTCAACATAAGAGGCTACAAATCCATCTGGAAAATGGAGATAAACTTTTTTTTTGTCAGCTAAGGACAATTGGAGAGGAGAACTGCTTTATTTATTTGTTTAAACAAACTGGTTATAACATATTTAGGGCAGTATCTTAAGAATCTTGAAAGCAATGGAGTGTAGAATCAGTTTTGGCACATGTTATTTCACCAGCACTGACCCTGTGTCTCACATGTGGCACCCTACATGTCCAGCAACCTCTGTTTTGGGTGATTTGTGTTATTCAAGCGTTTCTTTGTTGTCCTGGCTTCCCCCCATCCAGAAGCGTGTGGCATGAGCTAAAAAGCACTTCACACACATGTCAGTCAGGCTGGTGTCCTCAGTTTGGTTTTATTATCATCTGTGTGTTTTGGTTGGGTTTTTTCCCTCAGTAATGATCACAGAGGATTACAGGTTAAAAGTAGTATAGTAAATCAGAAATATCAGGATAGCTGTTAGAAGAATGGGTTCTTCATTTCTGTTGCAAGGCAGGGATATTCTTTTGCTGTAGTCTTCCTTCCTTGTGAAAAAAAAACCAAAACCAAACTTCCTACAGTTTGAGTTGCTTGCTTGAAAGCAATTTAAAAACATGTATGTTAAAAAAATTGAGGTTATTGACAGCCCAGTGGTAACTTAGGGGACAGGAGTCCATAAGTCTGAAAACACAGCTCTCTAGGTTGAGCTGAGCTGACTTCTGGGATGGGGGTTTTTAGCAGCAGGTCTCTTGTATGTGTTTTGTCGGAGGCCAGAGTGTGCTATGAAACAGCAGTGCTGTGTGCTTGGTGCCCTGAGGCACCGAAGATGCTCTTTTACAAATTGTTGGGCAAATGCCATCCCTCTCGGCTACATATGTGAAATTTCTGGGGCTTCTGTTGCTTTGTTTGGGAATTTTTTTCCTTGTTACTCTCCAGTGTGAGATCAATGTATCTTTGAACAAATGCAGTAAGAGACTCAACAAAATTATCAACAGTAATTATTTACTTGTTTCACTAGATATTCTTATTGATCACCCCTAGCAATTTGCAGGAAACACATGAAACAGGAGACTTCCCCAGCCTCTCATTCCTGCTGCAGGAAGATTAAAAACCTGTTTTCCAACTGCTGTGTTGAAGATTGTTCCCTTAATGACTGTCATTGTTTGAAAGCTGCAGTGAGGCACAGTTGTCAGGATATTAATGAGAGATTAAACCATTTTCTCCTGGAGTGTCCTCTGCCCCACTGGTGTTGCTGGGATGCTGTCTGATGGCAATTAATGACATTATTATGGCTGAGCTGGCCGGCAGGGCTGGCTGCTGATGGAGATGTGCCTAGCTACCTTGTGCTGTGTGCCAGTTCCTCTGCCTGCTCCTAAATACAAATTTACCTCTTTAATCCGCACAGGTAATTGAAACAAAGACTGAAGTGACTTCGGAACATGAAGATTTTGCATACAACAGCCTGAAGGTGAGTGAGAGGCTCCTACTTAGTGCTGTAACCTATTGCATGGCTCCAGCAGCCCAAACAAATGGTGTGAACGTGATAACAATCCAAAACCTGCCGTAATCAGCTCTGTTAGAGAGGGCTCTTGGAAAGCTGTAGCTCTCCATCAGCTCCTGCGCCTGGCATGGGCTCACAGATGTTTCTCTCTGGGGCAACATCTGTTCTTTGCTGTCTGCCTGTCTCTTAGTCATCCATGGAGGTAACNATTCCCACTGGGACTTTGTTGAGACACTCAGGTCTCAGCAGTTGGCTTTGCACTAGGTGTAAATTCTTCCGGCTGTTCCTTGTTCCAGGCTCCAGCTCTGCTTCTCACCCACCTTCCGTGCCTTCCCAAAGTACCCCTCAGGTCAAACCCAGATAAATCAGTGGTGTGAGTTGCAGTAATAGCCTCCATCTCCCAGCAGAAGTGCTGGCTGAACTCAGTCATCCTGTGTCTTCCCAGCTATTGCCCTACCCTAGAATTCATCTTGTCTCCGAGCTCTAAATCCTGACAATTTCTGTTCCTGTCACTTTCTCCGTGTGACAAACAGAGCAGCTGAAACCTCCTGGGCTCCTCTTGTAGCTTCTGGGGGTTCTATCCTCCTGCTCTAACTGTATTCAAACACCTCTGGCCTTGACTGTTTTGGACCAGTTCTTATGTCCTGCTTATCCTCAGAAAACCAATTCCTAGGATAGGGTTACTAAGGGAAATTATTTTTATACTGTTGGTTTTTTCAGTGCAGACCTACCTTTCGATCTTCCTTCTCTCCCTATCCCCTTAGCAAATACTGCAGTGCAACTGAGAAGTCCAGAGGAAAGTATGTTATCCAGAGTAACATGATGCTAAACCATCTGTCAGTAGTAGTATCAATTTTTGCTTCTGCATCATCTCCTCAGGAGGATGCAAAAAAAAGCAGAAATTAGAGATGGAAAGGATGTCCAGCCCTCACTAGGCCTTATCTCTAGCAGTAGATTTTTATGACACTTCATCCATCCAATTTTTATTTTCCTAGCATGATACTGATGTAGCTCTGGCTAAATGTGCTGTTTGTGATGAGAGAAACCCCCCTGAGTTTCCTTAGTACCTCTGCACAGCCCCTTGGAGAAGAGGCATGGCAAGGTCACTGCCCAAGTGTCTTCCAGCTGGTTAGACATACCTGTGGAAGGTTTAAGTTTCTTGACCTTGTAAAGCAAAGTGGAGTTGCAGTTTGGAAGGGGAAAACCTGGCAGGTGAGAACCACCACCTTCTTAAATGGCTTCTGGAGTTCTGACTTCTGTGTGAGTTCACAAACTGTGTTTTCTTCAAGGTTTAACCCTGGAAGGTCAGAGTGGAAACACTAATTTTGGATTTTCCTACTTTCTGCATACTAACATACTGGCATACATAGTTCTACATATCTAACAAACTTTAAAATAGCATTTAACGTTAATACGATTTCATAAGAATAGGTGGCATGTGTTGCTAAAAATGCAGGGTTCTTTAACCTTTGTCCTAAAACAGGTGGACAATGAACCTGCAGGGATTTCACATTCCCTATAGGAGTGTTTCCCTGAGAGGGGCCACTGAAAAAGAGGGACAATTACACCTCCCTGCTGTTTTCCCCACATCTGAACACAGGACACAGCCCGAAGTCTCTGTCTGCAGTGAAGGAGTGACTTACTACTGATTTTGAGGGCTTCTTTTCCCTCCTTCCCCCTTGACAGCTGCTTCATGGCTATGACAAAGCTCTTCCTCTCTTCTTTCTATTTCTCCTGCTTCTTTATTTCTCAAATATTTGTACCATCTCTGTCTCCTTAAAGAGTTTCTTGTGAATATGTTTATTTTTCATTTTTACCAGCTTAAAAAGACTTCATCTTGGGGAAATAGGCTGAGGTGCCTAAAAGCTCACACACAGGAAGGTTTTTCTGTGGATGCCCTTGAATGGCCGGTGAGGTACCAGTTAGTCAGCCGTGGACAGGGACACCTTCCACTGGACCAGGCTGCTCCAGCCTGGCCTTGGACACTTCCTGGGATGGGGCAGCCACAGCTGCTCTGGGCACCCTGTGCCAGGGCCTCCCCACCCTCACAGCCAGGAATTTTGTCCTTATACCTGATCTAAACCTTCTCTCTTTCAATTTGGACAAGATGAGCTTTAAGGTCCCTTCCAACTCAAACTATTCTGTTGTTGTAAGATGCCATACTTTTGTGTCCCATTTCAGACATTTTTGGCACTCACAGCCCTTCGAGCAGGGCAATACAAGGTGTGGGTGCTACTGGGTGGCCATGCATGTTTGGTTTCTGCAACCAGCAGATGGGCTGATATTTCATAGGTGTCAGCTGTCCTCCAGCTTGGTGTTCTGGTGTTATTATTACTATAATTATTACTGACACCCATGATAGCAGGGATTTGCTTTTGGTATTAGCATCTGGTGGGGAGCCTGTTCTCGGTGCAGATTCTGATGGAGGGAAGTGAGTGAGGCACAGTGCTCCCTTAGAGAGGCTCATCTGGATAAAGGGTTGGTTGTTTAGTTTTGTAAGGCTGAAAATAAATGTGTGAAACTTGAGCTAGCACTGATAAATTTACAGGCAGAAGTTACCTGTCCTTCGTAATGGATAAATACATTTGTCAGAAGATGCTGTCCCAAAATATGCCCGGACAGATGTTTGGTTAATCATTATCCAGGAATGCAAACCAGGGAGATATGTCCCTGAGACATGCCTGTACAACAAAGATCCCCAGTGAAAAATGTGTTTTCCTTGTTTTTTCAAGCTGGGAAAGTGGCAGTGGGAATGAAAGCACCAAGGAGCCCTTGCTCTAACTCTGTGTTTCTGAGCGACCTGTTCTAGTGGAAGCTGTCTCTGCAGCCAGACTAATGGCCTTTAAAGGCCCTTCCCAACTCACACATTCTAGGATTCCAAGCAGGAGCATGATGCATAATTCAGTTTCTCACTCATTGCCTAGCTGGGATGTTTGTTTCATCCCTTAGACTTGGCAGCTCGTCATAAAATGGGCTGCATGGAGGATTTTATTTTCTTTTCCTGCAGAGTACCAGAAACAGAAGAGAGGGGGCAAAATCCTGGCATGGCAGTGCTAACCTCCGACTTAGGCAGGCTCCCACTTCCCCCAGCCCTGCTCTGTAAGCCCTTTGCTGAGGAGTGAAACTATTTCCATCACCCTTAGTGCTCAGGTACCCCTGTCAGAGCTCTTTAACACTGCATATGTTGGGACAAGTGTGAGTTCAAGTTCAGCACATTCTGACTGTAAAATTTTTTTGTCAAATATTTGTCAAATAAATCATTGTGACTGGACTATGCTGAAGAAAGGGCATTTTTAACTTTGCCAGTAGAAATATCTTTCCAAATCCATAGCATTTTATTTTAGCTTCTGATCTTCCATGGCAAGTGCTGATGCAAAAAGGACATTTGAGCTGGGGCAGTAGGTGCTTTAACACTGCTCCATGAAATCCACAAAGAAAGGAGTAGGGAATAAATTTAAATGTAAACTTTGAAAGGAGTGTAGGGTATGGGCTCTTGGAGCAGGGTTGTTGTTTACTGCGTTCTTTCCTTGTCTTCCTGGCTTTGTTTCTAAGCAGAGCAGAGCTTGAAATGACCAGTCCTTGGAGTTAGCAGTGTGGCTGACTCAGTATAAAAAAGAGAGGGAGAAAGGGATAGAAAGAGGAGGAGGGAGCTAAAGAAAAAGGAAAGCAGGGGTCTTACCCAGCAAATAACAAAACCCACAGAAGAGTTATTTTAGTAGAAAAGCAAGCAATCGCTTTTGTGATCAGTGCGGAGTGGGGTGATGCTTTCTCCACGTAGCAGGAAGAGTTAAACCCAGTTTGGTATCAGTTCCCACCACTCACACACTTCCAACTCCTGCTTTAAACACCACTTACAGAAAAGCCCGTGTCTCATATACTCCCTCTGCCGTGGTTAATGTGGAGGAATTGATGGATCTAAGGCATTTCTTATCCTTCTGGTTTTTTCATGGCAGATGGTATAGAGTACCTGAATATGCCCCATTACTGATGTTTGTTCAGCTAGGAGCATGCTGTCCAGATGCCAGATCAGCTATTCTGTTCACACCTCTGCTGTGATAAGCCATGCTATTTATAATTTGTAAGGATTTATAATTACAACACCCGTTTCCTATGGAAACAGGGTTTACACAGCTGTGCTAGCTACACACTGTGTAAATTGTATAAATTGCCCCCATCCCCTCCAGCCATTTTTGGATTCATTAGCTCGACTCATCCCGAGCTGATAATGAAGCAGATATCCCAGAGATAAGAGGGGTTGTGAAAGGAAGCTGTGGAAAGGCTCGGTGAGCAGCAGGGAGATGAGACACATGGGTGACAGTGGGGAATGTTCTTGTGCTGTTGTAGACACCGGAGAATCCACAGGGATGGGGGTTGGTCCCTAGGAAAGAGCTGACCCCACATCAGACAGCAGACTTTGTCAGCTCACGTGCAGGGGTGTTGGTTTGTGCTGTGTTGGACAAGGGTCCTGTTGGGGTTTGGTGTTGCCTGAGACGTCTGGGAGGGTGGGCACAGGAGGGAGCAGTCCTGGGTGCCACCATGCAGCAGCCAGAGGTGGAGGCGAAGGGAAGGTGGGTTGTGAGCAGGACCCCAGGAGCCTGGCTCCCACCCAGTGTGTGACACACAGCAAGGACTGATGGATTTAAGCTTTAAGAGGGTAGATTTAGATGGGATATTGGGAAGAAGTTCTTATCTGTGCGGGTGGTGAGGCTCTTGATACAGGTTTCCCAGAAAAGCTGCCTCATCCCTGGAAGTGTTCCAGGCCAGGCTGGATGGGGCTTGGAGCAACCTGGTCTCGTGGAAGGTGTCCCTGCCCATGGCAGAGGCGTGGAACTGGATGAGCTTTCCATGATTCTGTGATTTCACAGTGTCCAGGAGCAAAGCTGCTCTTGACCCAAGAGGGATGCTCCAGGTGGGTTTTGGGTGGTGGCAAAGAGCTGCCAAATGTTGTGCTGCCACCTGCAAACAAGACTTTGTGGTGACAGACTAAAATAAAGGCTCTCTTAGCTGCCGGAGCTCTGTTCTTCTGTCTTCTGCTGCCACGCAAAAGCAAATAAGCCCTTCAGTTGTCTCAGCAAACACATTGTTATTCAGGAGAATCAATTGGCATCAAACTTGCACAGTGTTGGCCCTGCCTGTCAAACGCCAGTGGCTGAGGAGACATCAGGGTGAGGAAATCCTCCAGCTATAAACACTGTGCTGGGGTGGGGGAATTACAGAGTGCATGAGAAAAGAAGAGGGAATTCACAGACCCGTGGCTCACCTAAGGGATGCCTGCCATGATGATGGTTTGTGCAAATCAGCATCTTCCAGCTTATCTAATGAATATGAAGGGTGAGCTGAACGTTGTGGGGGTTGTGTGATTTATTGATTCTGAAGGAAAAGAGGTGGAGGAGAAAAAAATCATGCTTAGCTTCTTTAACAGTCTGCTTTTGTTTTTAGAAATAAAAAATAAAAAATACTGCAGGTCACCCTGTAGTGTTGTTATTAAATAGCAACAGGCTGCTGACTAAAGCAAAAGCCTTCCCTGAACCACAGATGGCTGGGCTGGCAGCAAACCCCAGATCCTGGCTTGCATTGATCTGTAATCACTGATAATTGAGTCACCCTAGAGGCATCTCAGAACGGGATGAGGCACCACAGGGCAGTTTATCCAAACTGCTTAATGGCTTGACGTTTTCCAGAGGCAAGAGCTGGAGTCGGAGAACAAGAAGCTGAAAAATGAGCTCAATGAGCTGAGGAAGGCCATCGCAGACCACGCCATGCAGAATAACTCCTCCAACGACGTGCAGGACAGCTACAACCTGCTTCTGAACCAGCTGAAATTGGCCAACGAGGAGCTGGAGGTGCGCAAGGAGGAGGTGCTCATCCTCAGGTCGCAGATTATGAAGGCAGCTCAGCAGAAGGAGACGGGGAAAAACATGGTAAAGGAGAGGGTAATGGATTTTCTTTTCCTTCTTCTCCTCTGTTGGTGGAGATTCACTGGCTGAGCGATGCCGTTTCTGCTCTGGTGGGCAGGATGGCACGGGGAGGTTATGGAGGGTTCTGCAGGGATACAGGAGGTCCTGCCCAGGGATGAGATGTAGTCCATTGCATTTCAGAGAGCCCAGGACTACCTGTGCCATGGTACTGCTGTAGGGTGCTTACCCCTGTACCTGATGAGGGTAAGCCAGCCCACACCAGCCCTGCACCCATGTGTGTGGTTCAGCATGTTCTTGGTGGTGTTTTGCAACAATAATCTTTTTCTGCAAGGAAATGGGGTGGGGAAAAGAATTTCTAGACCAGAATTTCTGTTCACTTTGGGCTGGTGCAGCTGTAGTGTGTGTCTTCTGACATGTAGGCAAGAAGGGAGCCTGTGTCTCAAACAGCTGTGATGGGATTTATATTTAGAGCACATTCCAATGGAAAGGCACATTTCCCAGAAACTCAAATCTTTATTGATTCGCTGTCTTACCATTCCTCAAGGTTTTGGTATGTTTTGTGTTTCAGAGCAAGCCAAGCACTATGCTTATCCTCTTCCCAAGTTCACTGCATCCTTCTTCCATCTCTTCTCTTTTCTCTCCTGCTGCATGTGTGTGGGTGGATTCATAGAAACTCGGTAGTCTGGTGGATGCCCCGGGGAAGCTTTTAATAGAATGGTTGGGTTTTGTTTGGGGTCAGGAACTTTTAAAGCCAGGCAGAGTTTTGAAGCAGGATGTCACATTGCTGTTTTGCATGTTGACTTCAGGAGAGCATCTCCCCCAACGCCAGCTGGCCCAACAGCGACCGGCACATTGACCAGGAGGACGCCATCGAAGCCTACCAGGGCATGTGCGAGACCAACCGGTAAGTGTGGCACAGACCTCTCCAGCACCGGGGGCGTTGTGTGAGAGATGGATCCACACCAAAATCAACGTGTTTTAGAGAGTTACCAGCCTCTGATGGACTCAAGGGTGGGCCGTAAGGGTGAAATCTAAGACACACATCTTACGGAATCATGGAATCCCGGAACAGTTTGGGTCGAAAGAGACCTTTAAGATCATCTAGTTCTAACCAGATACTGAGCAGGTGGAAAAGCAAACCTGAAAGTGAGCAAAACTGGGTTTTGACTTTGCTTCCAGTACGTAAATAGCAGCAAGACTAAGATTTGGGATGTACTTGAGATGTTTATTTCAGGTATCTCATGTTAGGAAGACACCACAGTTCTGTTCTCGTTTTCCCAGAGGCAAAAGCCTGCTGTGGGTAACTGAGCTAACAAACATGCTGTATTCCCTGGAAACACTCACATTTTTGGTTTTCTTGCACCCAAACTGAGTGTCAGGAACAACTGTTTGATTGCAGGTTTACCTCAGTGAGGATTAATGCTGTGAACATGTGTCTGTCCTGCCAGTAACAATGGGCTGATATTGCCAAGCATTAAATCAGTCCTTGCAGCTGCCCAGGAGGACATCAAATAATAAAGCAGCATCTTGCAAGAAGAAAAGATTACATGGATTAAACAGCAAGATAATATAAAAAGTAAATTTTTATTTTACTTCAAGGAAATTGAATGTTTATCTTTTTTTTTTTTCTTCTCTTGACAAATACAGATGTTTGAGGCTTTTTTTTCCGTAAATAATTTCCACTCAGCAAGGAAGAAGAGCCAGCTATTGTGGATTAATGGCTTTTAATAACACAATATAGTTTGCTGCTTTGTAGAGTGGTTGCAGAAGGTTATTAACAGTCCAGGCTGGGACCTGACTTAATGAGGACTTTATTCACACCTGTATGAATATGAGGAAAGGCCCATATAAGTGGGGCTGGAAACCCTGATGGCTGGACTGAGGCTCTGCCCAGGCTGTTCAGCCAGCTTTCACCAGGTCTGGGGGCCTGGAGGAGAGGGAATTGTTGGGGTCCAGCACTCTTGTGACTCTTGGTTTCTCACCTGGGCATCATGTCTGGCTAGATCAGGACTGGTCTTTGTGGTTTTTTTCAATTTGCCATTGAATATTTGCTTTCCTGAAGTGAACTTGCTGATGAAATTTCTGCCCCTCCTGCAGTAGAGGGGATGAGATTAATTTGCACATCACATTCCTGTCAGTAAATCAGTGGGGCTCAGTGTGCTTCCTACAGCAAGAAGTGGGCTTTGGTCACTTAATGAATTCTGTGTATTTTCTCTTCTTTCCTTCTTCTTCTTTTTTTCCAACATTCTCCTGGAGCTGTGGGTGCTCATATGAGATGTGAAATCCCATTGTTTGGCACAGCTTTAATTACTCCCTAAATTTTCCAGCGTGCATGTGCAGGGATGGTTAGTTTGTGTTCAGGGGTTGGTGAAGGAGTCACAGTAAGAGTTGCTGCTTTCACAGGACATGTGTCTGAGCTGGTGGTGTCACAGGTCCCCAGTGTTAATTGGTGTCTGGCCATACTGGTGCACATGTTGTCTTCTGTAGCCTGCCAGGAGGCTCCAGTCCTCCTTCAGACATTCTGGTTTCCACACTTGACTTCTGCAGAGAGAATTGAATCATAGAATCATTTAGGCTCAAAAAGATGTCCTGAGGTCCAGCTCTTCCCCCAGCACTGCCAAGTACAGCGCTAAACCATGTGCCACATCCACNTCACACCTGTATGAATATGAGGAAAGGCCCATATAAGTGGGGCTGGAAACCCTGATGGCTGGACTGAGGCTCTGCCCAGGCTGTTCAGCCAGCTTTCACCAGGTCTGGGGGCCTGGAGGAGAGGGAATTGTTGGGGTCCAGCACTCTTGTGACTCTTGGTTTCTCACCTGGGCATCATGTCTGGCTAGATCAGGACTGGTCTTTGTGGTTTTTTTCAATTTGCCATTGAATATTTGCTTTCCTGAAGTGAACTTGCTGATGAAATTTCTGCCCCTCCTGCAGTAGAGGGGATGAGATTAATTTGCACATCACATTCCTGTCAGTAAATCAGTGGGGCTCAGTGTGCTTCCTACAGCAAGAAGTGGGCTTTGGTCACTTAATGAATTCTGTGTATTTTCTCTTCTTTCCTTCTTCTTCTTTTTTTCCAACATTCTCCTGGAGCTGTGGGTGCTCATATGAGATGTGAAATCCCATTGTTTGGCACAGCTTTAATTACTCCCTAAATTTTCCAGCGTGCATGTGCAGGGATGGTTAGTTTGTGTTCAGGGGTTGGTGAAGGAGTCACAGTAAGAGTTGCTGCTTTCACAGGACATGTGTCTGAGCTGGTGGTGTCACAGGTCCCCAGTGTTAATTGGTGTCTGGCCATACTGGTGCACATGTTGTCTTCTGTAGCCTGCCAGGAGGCTCCAGTCCTCCTTCAGACATTCTGGTTTCCACACTTGACTTCTGCAGAGAGAATTGAATCATAGAATCATTTAGGCTCAAAAAGATGTCCTGAGGTCCAGCTCTTCCCCCAGCACTGCCAAGTACAGCGCTAAACCATGTGCCACATCCACATGGATTTTAAATCCCTCCAGGGCCTATAATGTCTGAGGATCTAATTTTCCACAAGAGTACAAATCTCTTTGCTTGCAATTGCACCGGCGAGCTGCAATTTTAAGAAGTTCATGTGACCTGGCCTTGGTGGTTTTTGGCCTCTTAAGTTTTGGGAGGGGAAATCTGCAGTCTCTAGGCTCAGTTCTTTATTCTTTCGTCCGCCTCTCATGTCAAGCTTGGCTGGAGCTTGGCTCTTGAAATCCAGCAGCAGTAGCTCTATATGCTCTCACCGTGATTTTCTGCAGTGATTTATCCAGTGGCTCATTAAGCACCACCAGCCTCCCCATTACAGGGTTCCCCATGCAGTTGTCTGTGTATTGGGTTGGTTTATAAGCTGTAGGCTGGTGTTGATGGCAATGAAATGGATGAAGACAAATGCTTGGGGAGCCTGGATTATTGTGTTTGTGGACATAAATTAACATTCCCTCCCCCAGCACAAATTTGCATTTGGACTTACACAGCTCTGTACCCAAGGGTGCAGCATGAGGAACAGAGATGCCTTCCCTTCCTAGTCTTGATCAATAAATATTTTAATGGGGAGCTTTTTGGGTGGGGTTGCAGTTCTGAAGTGGGATTTATAAGCAAGAGCCACTTCTCTCACCTTCTCTGCAAGAAGCACTCCCATTTCTCTTNCAGGCTGGCTGCAGAGCAGAGGGGCTCCAGCCCTGGGAGCATCTCCGTGGCCTCCTCTGGCCTGGCTGCAGCAGCTCCAGGTCCTTGTGCTGTTGGAGCCCAGGGCTGGGGCAGCTCTGCAGGTGGGGTCTCACCTGAGCGGGGCAGAGGGGCAGAATCCCCCCTCCCCTGCTGCCCTCGCTGGGGATCAGCCCCGGGCACGGGGGGTTCAGGGCCGGGGCAGGTCCAGCTCTCACCCACAGCACCCCCAGGCCCTTCTCCCACGGCTGCTCCAGCTGCTCATCCCAGCCTGGGTTGATCCCAGGGGTCGCCCTGACCCAGGGGCATCTCCAGCACGCGGCCTTGTTAAACCTCAGAGGTTCCCTTGGGCCACTCCTTGGGCTTGTCCAGGTCCCTCTGGATGGCCCTGCCCTTCAGGGGTGTCAGCTGCTCTTTGCCCCCCAGTCTGTGGTGCTTTTTGACCAGGTGGACGTTCTTCCACAGGCCCAGGCCGACTGATGTGGTAAAGCCTCACTCCACCCAGGAGTCACTCCTAGCTCCAAGTCATCATGTCTTAGCTATTTAGGCTGAGCACAGAGCATGGCTTTATTTTGGTGGGAGAGCAACCTTTTATTCTCTCCATGTCTATATAATGCAGCACTTCTTAATACAGCAGGAACAACCAGGAAGAACTCAGCCAGGTGCTGCTAACCCTGCCCATATTGCAATTCTCTCTCCACAAAGCTTTCAGAGGAAAGCCCTTTGATTCCAGGTCAAGGGCAAGTTTGAACTGAAAGCAGCCCTTTCTTTATAAATGTGTTAAACTCAGCTTTTTTCTTTCTTTTTTCATTTTTAAAAAAATTTTCCGCTGAATTTCAGCTTCTAAGGGGAGAATCATCAAGTTAGTTCCTACCTCATTTTCTGCTTCAATAACTGGATCTAAAGCTAGGCTTTTTGTACCCTGTTTCGGTTCTTGGGATCATTCTTTCAAGCCTGTTTGATCTTGGTGCAAATGCAGAGCCAGCGAGAGACCAGGTGATGGTGTTAGAGATAATAACCTGGCAGCTCAAAGTAAATCAGGCTGTCTTTGAAATTAGCTTCTGTGATACCTTCCAAGTGATTTCTGTTGAGTACGTGGATTTGTTTTTTCCCTGTTGGGCAGGTCCCACCTGCAGCTGCTGTGCAAAGCGAAGAGTTGATGCTGGCTTCACATGGGGGCTGCTTTTGCAGCTGGGAGAGGCCATCATGTGGAAAGGGTTCCTATCTCTGCTTCCCACTCTCCAGTGGGCATCTTCCCGCTCTGCCATATATCTAATCTGTGGTGCACATTGTTTTTCCTTATAACTAAAATGAAAAGGTGTATCTGTGTCTGAAAGTGAAATGCCCCTTCTTTTTGATGAAAAAAAGAAAAGATGATCATTTACCGAAGATGCTGAAATTAACATCTCTGGGTTTGGGGTACATACACCTCCCTTAAGCTACTTTCACAGGACAGGGAGGTGTTTGGGCAGGAACTTTTGCTCTTGGTGAGGACAGTTTGCTGACTGCAGATCCCAGCTGCTCCCCCAGAGCTGTGCCTCCAAAACCAGGATAAAGGGGAAACAAGGCTTTGTGAATCATGCTCTTTCAAGTCCTCTCCAGCCTTATTTGAGAATAGGATTTACCCAGCATTTTAGGAAATTGTGTTTCAGATGCTAATTGATCTAATTACAACAAAAGGACCCCTTTTTATGTCTTGGTCAACATGAATTTCTGGGAGAAGGGGGAGTGCAGTGATATCTGAGTCAGTGCTGTGTTGATGGACATGGACATGTTGATGGACAGTGCAGGCTTACCTTAAATCAGCATTTTTATATATTTATCTTATAATGTCACTTTCTTGAGCTGCTGTCCTCATTTACCTCAATGCCTGTGATTAAAAAAGGAAGGAAAGCTATTTTTCCAAGGAGGCTATCTCTTAAAAATGCTGCTCATCATGTGAGGTTTCACAGGTTTCTGACATGCAATAAATAGTGAGGATCCTTCCTGCTTTTTCCTTTGGTTTTCAGTGCCTGAGGACATGTCCTGCTAAGATTATATGAACCAAAATAAAGGACTTCACTAACAAATTCATGCAAATGAGACCAATAAACCTCCCTGTATCTGTCAGCCTGCAGACCCTTTTGGAAACCTGCTACATATGGGACAGCAACAAGGTTTTAATTTAAATTCATACATGCAGCTCTAGCAGATGAACCTTGTAAATGTCAGTGCCCGAAATGTTTGCTAGTTTTGAGAAGTACTGTGCTGGAGCTCTGGCATGGGAGGGATGCACGAGCTGTCTGTGGTGGTGAGGCACCTCCAGAGCCCTTCCAAAGCTGTGCTGCAACACCACATTTTTCACTGCTTACCTCGTGTGAAAATTTGCTGCAGAAAGTTTGTGTGTTGTGCTTTTCCACTGAAATATGCAGACATTCCCTTGCCAGGGAATGGCATCTGCTACAGCTCTTTTTGAAACAGGAGATGTGTGTTGGCTTGCTCCTTTTTGTGTTTTGTTTTTGTTTGTTTTTTTTTTAATATAGTGATATATTAAGTTTGATGGTTTCTTTGTTTACTTTTAAAATTGTTATTTCTTAAAACAAACACTGTTTTCTAACTGACATCAAAGCCGTGTAAAATCTTGCTGTAACAAGTATTTCTGGTCAAATTGACCAGCTTACATCACTCATTTGTAATGTGTTCAGCACCTTGTTAAAGAAGATAAATTGGCTTCTTGCCTCATATAACTTGAAAAAAAAACCCCAAACAATCTGCTAAAAGGAGACTAAAAAAACCAGTCTGCTAAAAGTATTAAAGTGAGATGAGACTTCTCTGGGCATTATTCTGCCTGGATGTGTACAGAGGAGATTGATCTTGTGTGGATACATGTGGTGTTTGGAACAAAAGTTGCTCTGAGGAAAGACTGATGTGTTTGACTCAAATGCTGAGGAAACCCTTGGCTGAAGTAGAAGGAGGAGAATTTATTTTAGACCAGTGGGAAGGAAGTGGAGAAACTTGTTTATAAAATGTCGTACAGGGCACAACCAGGACAGGGCTCTCCTTTCCTGCGGTGGAGAAAGAAATGCAATGCAATGAGAGTGTGCTCTAAAAGTAATACTAAGTAAAACAAATAAGGGTTCTGCACCTTTTCCCTTTCTCTTTCAATTGACCTTTTGTCTTTCTCTGTCCTCTTGTTTCCTTTTTCTGTCCTTTATTTCTAGCAAGACTGAGGACTGGGGGTATCTCAATGAAGACGGAGAGCTCGGCTTGGCTTATCAAGGTTTAAAGCAAGTTGCCAGGTCAAACACTTTCTTTTTTCCCCCACTGCTGCTTCTCCTTCTCCTCCCTTTTCCTTGCCCTCTTGTTTCTTTCTCTTGCTCTGCTGTTGCCATGTGGTCCTCGACAGGGCCCGTTGTCCTCTCTGGGAGCAGCTGAAGCTCAGATTTCCAAACTGCAGGAATTGAGACCCTCCTCTAATTTTCAGAGGACTCATGGTTCCAGCTAGCCGTTGCTGGTGGTGGCTGTTGTCACTAATGCCTGAGCTGTGATCCAGTAAGGATTACGTGACATTAATGGGAAATTGGGTGATGAAGGGGTTGGGAAGCTGGGATCTCCAAGAAGCCAAAAAACCCCTCCCATTTTATTATTTTTTTTTTCCCAAATTGCACTAAGATATGGCACCCCTCTGAAGTGTTTTCTCCCAGTCCTTGACCTGCTGGAAGGGGAGGGCCTGTCCTTGTATCCCAGTGCTGTCACCTCTGCATGATCCTGGGGGTTGTGTGCTCCCATCCATGTGTTGTCTGTGGGTGAGAAAGGCACATGGTGGACACAGGGTGCCATCCTTGCTCAGCTCTCCCCACATCCTGCTCTGCTGGGCAAATATCCCTCCTGGATTCCTGTTCTGCATCACCCCTGTGCATGGTGGTTATGGGGCTCCAATATGTACTATTTTTACTCAAGATTTAAGGACATTAAAGAGATGAAAAATCTAAATATTTTGTATAGAGTAGTCTAAAGTGGTCCATCCAGAGGTATCAGAGTGAAACCAGACAATAACAGGAAGAAGTAACAGGGATTATTTCATGTGCTTTTCCAAGCAGAGTAGGAACCCAGGTTCACAGAAGGAGCATGTTCTTCTGAGGGTGTCTCCCGGATTATCCAGGCTGAATCCAAACTAATCCAAATATGAAGAAATGAAATGAAAATTAAGTACTTAATACTTATTTCATGGTGGGTCTGTATTTTCCAAGCCTATTAAGAATAACTCCTGACAGGATTATGAGGCTGACTGCATTATTGCCCACGTTTCTATAGGTGGAAAACATGCTTTTCTGTCCTGTGCTGGAAGGTGGGAGTAGAGATTGTGTTGTTAAATTTTCTAAAGACAACAAAAACAACAACCACACAAAACAACCCAGGGAATGATTAGTACTTTTCATCCAGGAATCTTCCCTTAGAGTATGCACTGTTTTATAAAAGTTTTTAAAGAAAAACGCCAAAACAACAAAAAAATACTCCATGCATAATTTCTGCAGGGAAACAGATCACAAGAGTGGATCACCATCAATTTCCCTGTGGACCAGAGAGAGTTGTAGCTTTTTCCCCACTGGCCCAGCTCTGTGTCTGTGCATGTCCTGGGTCAGTGTGAAGCTGTTGACAGCAGAATCTTCCTCATCTTTGAGGATTGCTGTTTGCGTCCAGTGTCAGAAGGCCCTGAGCTGGGTGAGAGGTGATCCAGAGCTCTGACCAGGCACATCCGTGAGCTGCAGCAGGGGCTTGGTTATCCCCTTGGGTCATTCCTTCTCTTGGTCACCATTGTCCTGGATAATCCGGGACTACACTTTGCAGTTCCTGGCTTGGTGGCCCTCTCTCAGAGTCCTCATACCTTCTGGAGTCACTTACTTCAGTCTTCTGGCAAGAGCTGGTGGATGAAGGGAGATTTTCATGTAGCAGAGGGTAGGGGACACTCTTAAAAAGATCAATTACCGTGTCACCTGCCAGGTTTGTCACCATCAGCACAGGTGTCTGCAGTTAACATCTCAGTGATGAATCATTCTTCCACTGGATTTGAAAAGGCATTATGGCTTAGCAAATGGCTGGATAATCCATTAACTGAATGTATTGCTAACCCTTTAGCTCAGCATTCCACACCCCCCCTTGCCACAGCTGTCCTTGTGCAGGGCTGGAAGGTGACCTGGTGTCGGTGAAAGGGTGGTGGGAAGGGTTGGCAGGACAAATTATTGGAGGAATACATGGAGTGCACACCTAAAAGTGGGAGAAGAGATGGGTTTGGTGGCTTCTCTCAGCTGTGTGTCGTGGTGTTCGTATTTGTGTGTCCTGGGCTAGAAGGAAGCCAACTGAGGCACAGGTGAGCGTACTTCTTTTTAAACAAAGATGGATGGCAGCTCTACAAACAACTAGGAGGAATGGCGGGTTTAATCTTCTCCCTTTTGTAATACTCCCAGCTGCAGCAAACAAAGCCAGTGGCATTCCAGCTGAACACAGCCATTTGCAAGACCTGCAGTTCACTTCTCAAGAGTGAGAATTGATGTTTGACAGGAAAGGAGCACAGGAAAAAATGTCCTTCAAGCTGAGCTTGTGAAAACAAAACCTGCAGGTGTTGATCTGTGCTGCTTTCTTGCCATGCGTTTGCTTTTTGCAAGTAAAGCAACCTGGATGTTTGATGCAGTTAAATAAGAAAGGGTGCTTTGGGATTTTTTCCCCACTTTATTTAAAAAAAGGCCAACATTTGATTTCACGTCTCTTAATTTTGAAAGTATTTCACCTGCAGTATAGCAAATGACAGACTAATGTGGCAATAATAGCCACGGCTTCTTGTTTGTCAGTTCTATAGGGAGGTTGACTAGGGATATCTCCCAAGTTGGCTGATTTTGAAGGATCTAAACTCAAATGGTGGTTACTACCATCATGCTGACATCACAGACTGATCAGTGTGTTCCTGTTCTCAGGTTGCTGGAAGCACAGCTTCAGGATCAGAGAAGGGAGCATGAGGAGGAGATGGAAGCTCTGAGAAACCAGGTGGATTTAATGCAAGAGGAGCTGGAGAAGCAGCAGCAGGCATTCCTGCAGACTCTGCAGCTCTCTCCAGAGGTCCAGGTGGAGCTTGGACTTCAGCAAGAAATTACACGTCTGACCAATGAAAACCTGGTAAGAGGCTGTGCTGAAAACACAGGCAGAGGGGAAAAAACAGTTTGAGAGAAAGGAGATAGGAAGCATAACAGGGAGAGGAGGGCACGGGGATCTCTTTCACCCCTCCTAAACTCTGTGCAGAATCCATCAGCATCTCCCACTGGTGCATTTGGGAGCGTTGGTACTTGGCCTTGAGCTGGTGTTCCATGGCTGTATAACTTTTGTGATGTACATAGGTGCTTTATTTTTAATTTTTTTTAATGCTTTTTTAAGCCTGTCTGCTTTGTAGCACTGCCTTCCAAATCAGGTCACTGGGGACTCCTCTACTCTGTTAGGCACAAAGGCAGCACAGTCCTTTCATCTTCCTTGCTTTTACTGGAAATGTGGAAGGGCAGTTGCCACTCCAAAAAGTTGGCCTGGATGATCATAAATTTTCACTTTCTCCCCTTCTGTTTCTGTGTGGAAGGTTCAGAGGGAATATTGGCACCTCCCATAGTTTTTGCCTTTTTCAACAACTCAAGTATCTAAATAAAACTGTTTGAATGTGATTAACAGCCAGAATTAAATGCTGTGGGGGGTGCTCCTCTGCCACCAAGATGCTCACATCGTGCCTTGGTGATGCACAGACCAGGCTTCAGCCTCCAGCTCACCCCAAATGAGTTGTTCTTGGGTTTAATGTTGGGAGTTTTTTTAAACGCATCTTCTGTCTTTCAGGATCTTAAAGAATTGCTGGAAAAATTGGAAAAGAATGAAAAGAAGCTGAAGAAGCAGCTGAAGATTTACATGAAGAAGCTCCAAGATTTTGAGGGTAACTTGTGTGTTGGGAGATACTGGGTTGGGGGAACTGCACTTGGGTTTTACTCCTTTGGCCAGCCTTGGAGAGCTGCAGGGTTTGGTTGGGGTTTTTTTCTCTTTTTCTTTGTATGAAAGTAAGATTTTGCTTGTTCTGGCACTGAGCTAGCAGCAGGCACTGAGCTGACACTGACCCTGTACCAGGGTTTGGAGGATATTTAAGGAAACGTTTTTGCTGTCAATGCAGTGACTCAGGCAGAGATACAGAAGGGAGCCCAGTGGCCAGCAGGAAAATGCTCTGATCTGTCAATTTTGAAGGGGGGGATTATAACCCTTTAGTATTAAAATGTGCATGTATATTCTGCTTGATGAGAAAGCACCTTAAATGTGGCATCTGTGTTGTATAGAAAGCGCTTCCTGTTCTCTGGAGAAGCCGTGATTAATCAGAGAGCCCCATTCTCATGAGTTAATTTCTGGAAACCCGGCATTAAGTGAAATTAAGCTGAATAACTGGAGGGTTTCCACGGCTCGCCCAGCTGGTCTCTGTCAGTGTGATTTGCATGCTGCTTGCTGCAGTATTTGCGTGCTGGTCTCCTCTCCTTTATTACACTTCAGCAGCGTGCCACCGTGGTTTGCAGCTTTTCAGGCAGACAGAAGATGCCATGCTCAGGGATTTTGCATTGCCTGCCTGCTTTTTGCCGCGCTCTGTGAAAATCATACGCTAGGGTTGCTACCTTCTAGCCCGTGGTCTCTTGGAAAATAAAAAATGGCTTCATTTTTCCCTCTTTTAAGTTCAAGTTTTGCACTTTTTCTTTCATTCATAGTCAGAACTCTGTGGACTGGTAATCCAGTACCTGATTGTTTATATTTCTGTAAGTCTGTCAAAGCTGATGACATTATTGGGAATTTAATATGTAACTTTTTGACTTGCTGTCTGCACTAAGGCCAGTGGAGGGCCTGAATAGATGTTGATTCCCAGGTGCCACTGTTGATGCTCTTTTCTCTCCACAGCATCCCAGACAATGGTGCCAGTAGAGAGGAGGCCACACGAGCGGAACATGCAGGTTGCTGTCCAGAGGAAGGAGAAAGATTTTCAGGGCATGCTGGAATATTACAAGGAAGATGAGCCACTCCTCATCCGAAACCTCATTACAGGTGGGGAACGTGCTCTCCTCCTCTGCCTGGCTGCTCCTTCTCCTGCCTGGGGGAGTTTGTAAACTTGAGATTAAAAAATCAAGGTAGACAAATAGAACTTCTCAGTTAATCCCTTCTGCGTCTGGATGTTTGTGGTGATGGCAGTTTGGGTAGGTAAAGTAGTGCTGCACTGAGCAGATAGACCAGTATGGATAAAATCCCTTGGGGATAGCAAGAAATGGGAAATGAAAAGCAAGGCTGCAGTTTTTAGAGCAGGCAGTAACTGGCTGAGTTTCATACATTGTGAAAGATGGGGAGGGGGTGGCAGAAGGATAGACCCCTGGGATCTGGCACAGCAGTGGAACAAAGGGAGTTTCGTTTATGAGGTAATAACAGACAACAGATAATGAACTTGTGAGCTCTTCTGCACTGCACAGTCTGGTCAGAATTGCTGCACCATCCCCTCACTCAGCTGTTCCAGAAGTCAGGCTTCCCTGGCTGGGTGTTGGTATTTACCNTGGGTGTTGGTATTTACCACCACTCTCTGACCCCAGCAGAGCCTAGTGAGGATCCAAAAAGTGTTCAAAGAGCAGTGCTAGCCCATTGCTGTGGGCATTGAAGTTCCCTTAATCAGACAGGCTTGTTCTTTAGAGGCTCCAAATGCCCACAGCTGCCACTAGGATTCAGTATCTTGAGGGAAAGAGCGATTTAATGTGTCATCAATTCAGAGAGGGGATTTATAACTTGTGGGAGGTATTCCTGAAGGCTTCAGGGAGATGTTCTAAGGTGGTTTGTGTGCCGCTGGGGTAGCGTTTTGTGTAGTAAAGAAACTCTGGCTCTACTGTGCATCTGTAAGGTGAAATGGGGTGGTGTCACACACCTCTGTGCAGTCAGGGCTGCCCTCCCAAGCCCTAGTCCTGAGGGTCTGGGGCAGGTCCCTCTGTCCTGCAGCTGGACCTCTGGCTCTGTGTCCGCGCTGCAGAGAGGGATGCAAGCTGCAGAGCCAAAATACCATTTCCCCCAGGGCTGAGGGGAGAGGGGCTTGCCTGGGTCCGTCTCCAGCTCTGCTTCACCGGTCAGTTGGGGAAATTAAAGTTCGGGTTTTTTTGTGAAAATTTTATTTTCTAATTGTCAAATCTTCTAGATCTCAAGCCCCAGGCGGTGTCTGCTACTGTTCCCTGCCTTCCTGCCTACATCCTGTACATGTGCATCAGACACGCAGATTACATCAATGATGACCAGAAGGTGCACTCCTTGCTCACCTCCACCATCAACGGCATTAAGAAAGTGCTGAAGGCAGGTGCCCATTTGCTCTTGTCTTGGGGCTGAGAGGCTGTCAGATGGTAATAACCGTGTCCAAGTGGGTGACATTCAGCTCTCCTAGTGGTTTTCTAACCCTTTAAAAGAACAAGGAGAACGGTGATCTTAGCAATAAAATTGATTTCACTTAGGGATTAAAAAAAAAAAAAGTTTGTGGGGAAGAAATGGCTAATACTGCCCAGCTGCAGAGGGAAAACGTCCTGATTTTGGGTGGGGAAACTCAGAATCGCTTTGTTTTGTGATGCCATCACCCCCCACTGGAAGGGAGGGGGGGGGGATCTCACATGTTTTCACTTTGTCTCCGCAGAAGCACCACGACGACTTTGAGATGACGTCGTTCTGGCTGGCGAACGCGTGCCGTCTCCTGCACTGCCTGAAGCAGTACAGCGGGGAAGTGGTGAGAACCCGGCCCGGGGGGTGGGCAGCCCTGCAGGGAGGGTCCTTCGTCCTCCTGGCACCAGGGGCTTCCCCCTGACTGCGGGATGGGGCCACTCATCCCTCCTTGGTTAACCTGGATATAGCACGGCAGCTCCTGGAAAAGCTCCTAAAAGCACAGAAGGGTTTGGGTTGGAAGGGACCTCAAAGCCCATCCAGTGCCCCCCCCTGCCATGGGCAGGGACACCTTCCACTGTCCCAGGCTGCTCCAAGCCCCGTCCAGCCTGGCCTTGGGCACTGCCAGGGATCCAGGGACAGCCACAGCTGCTCTGGGCACCCTGTGCCAGAGCCTCACCACCCTCACAGACAGCAATTCCTTCCCAATATCCCATCTGTCCCTGCCCTCTGGCACTGGGAAGCCATTCCCTGTGTCCTGTCCCTCCAGGCCTTGTCCCCAGTCCCTCTGCAGCTCTCCTGGAGCCCCTTTAGGCCCTGCCAGGGGCTCTGAGCTCTCCCTGGAGCCTTCTCTTGTGCAGGTGAGCACCCCCAGCTCTCCCAGCCTCTGCACATGCTTTCTGGTGGGCTGTTTTGGAGGCTGTTCTCCCAGTTTTAGTTGGTCCCACAGCTTTTCATTAACCAATATTTCATAGCTTGGAATAAGTTTCATTAAAGCTGGACCATTCCCACAAAATGAGATTATCACAGTCCTCCTAGAACATTACACGCTTCCATCCTTATAGCTGTGTATTCTGCATATTAAAATTTTCAGCAGACCCAAATACTGGGGTTTTTTTTTAATCTTGATTTTTGTTAGATATATTGAGCATTCAAACTGTAAGAAAAAAATTATTTCATCAAATTAAATTAAATAATTTAAATTAAATAATTAAATAATAATAAAAAAATTAAATCATTTAAGTTAAATAATTCAATAAATTAAATTAACTATTCAGTCATTCAAAAGATAATGATTTGTGTGTGAAACCTCAGCACTGGATTTTGAAGATTTAAAATTAAAAGTTAAATTAAAGATTTTTAGAGAATACTTACTAGCAGTTATGCTCTTGTTTGCCCTCTTCTGTCTGGATAATAATATTGCATTTAAAACAAATCCTCAGAAAACCAGCTGGGTTAAAACACCGTCTTAAATTTTACGTTGTTTGCCATGATTTACTGTGATAAATGACCCTGCTGTTTGCAAATTCCATTGGCAATTTGGTGCAAAAAATAGAGGGGAGAAATACTTCTGAGCAGTTTCCAAAATACTGTTATCTTTAGTTTTAAATCCAGCCTATTTTTAAGAAATGGTTTAAAAGAAAATCCCACACCACGTGCAGTCCTGTCGCGTGAAGAGCAGGATGCTCTTCGATTAGTCAGGAAAATGGGGAAATCGTGAAATCAACTCAAATTTGTACATGTTGTATTTTTGCATTTTGCTAGTCAGCAACCAACAAAAACAGTTGCGTAGTTCTCATTTTCACACCAAATAAGACCAAGGCAATTAAAGCATCTGTGTTAATTAAAACATCGCATTAGCTTCTGCTACTAAAACTGGTATTAATATCTGAGCCCAGAACTGAGGGCTTGCAGCAGCCAAATGCAGCATCAGAGATCAGCTGTATCAGCAAAAGGCAGGCAACAATTTCAGTTATTTGGAGAGATTTATGAATTTCAGAACAGTTTAAAATGTTGTCAAAGCACATAACATGCAGTCATAATTTTTTTTTTCAATTTTATAAAAATGTTAACTTCAAAATGCTTTGTTTCCCATAACAACAATTGTGATTCAAAGGGGTAAGCACATGGCTATAAAGTAGTGTCAGAGGGCCTGAAATGTCATTTTCTAATCCTATGTGTTGCAGTTAATACAAATGTGCAGAACCTTGCTAAGGATAAAATGAAAAACTGGTAGTTTAATGATTTTCTTCAAAAAGTAATCCTCTAGTAATAATTTATGAACAAATGCCTGAGTAAATCAAAGGTGATTTATGAGTTTTGATCTTTTCTATAATGTGCTTTGGTAACATATTTTGGTATGTTGTACTATAAGGGTGCAGGAGGGTTTTAATGCACTGATTTTGATGGACTGTAAGTGGGTGGGATAACGAACTTGGGTGTTTTAATTTCCTGTTCAGGCTTTCATGACCCAAAACACGGTGAAGCAGAACGAGCACTGCCTGAAGAACTTTGACCTGACCGAGTACCGCCAGGTGCTGGGCCACCTCTCCATCCAGATCTACCAGCAGCTCATCAACATCGCTGGGGGCATCCTCCAGCCCATGATCGGTGAGCTCACAGCACAGTGCCCTTTAGCAAGGGCTTTCTTGGCCCAGGTTGTCTGCTCCAGCTCTTTTTCAGACCTTTGCGCACTGTCAGCTTGACCTGGGAGAGTTTTTATCTTCCTCCATGATAGAAGCTAATGGGGATGAGGGTTTTTCCCCCCACTATTGAAGATATCTCTTTCATTTCTGTTGGGGAGGCAGTGGAAGAGGTGATGTGGTGCTGGTGGGCCCGTAGGGGAAGTGTTCCCCTCCAGACCAGGCTTGTGGTTAATCTTTTTATGCATGGAAATGTACATTATAAGGGAGGAGAGGATTGGGAACAGGAAAAAAACTCATAAAGACCCTCATAAAGAGGGTGAGAGAAGGTATGAGAAGAGTTATCTCTTCAGCCAAATCTCTGAGGATTCATCTGAGGAATGCCCCATCCCTGGAAGTGTCCAAGGCCAGGCTGGACAGGGCTTGGAGCAAACTGGGATAGTAGAAGGTGTCCCTGCCCATTGCAGGGTGTTGAACCTAAATGGCCTTTAATGTCTCTTCCAAACCAAAATATTGTATAATTCTAGGGTATCTGTGTGTTTTTAACTATTTTGTATTATCAGAGTAAACCAGCCATTCATGGATCTGTCCTGGTCTCTGTTCTGGCGGCATCCATGGTGTTGCATCACTGAGACTGATGGGTGTACATTGCAGCCCAGGGAGGGATCAGTTCTTCCCTCTAGTGACTGCTAGGTGGATGCAGGCTTTTTAGCCCATTTTCCCCCCTTTTTCAGTGTCTGCGGTGCTGGAAAATGAGAGTATCCAAGGGCTTTCCAGTGTCAAACCGATGGGCTACAGGAAGTACGCCTCCAATGCAGCAGAAGGCGACAGCTCCTACAGCTTGGATGAAATGATTCGCCAGCTGAACACATTCCACAGCATCATGTGTGACCAGGGCCTGGACCCAGAGATCATCCAGCAGGTGTTCAAGCAGCTCTTCTACATGATCAACGCCGTCGCCCTGAACAACCTTCTGCTGAGGAAGGATGTCTGCTCGTGGAGCACGGGCATGCAGCTGAGGTGGGACTGGGGCTTGGGGCAGGGCTGTGCCTGCTTAGGGGAGTTTTGTTAATGTTATAAGGTGGTGGAAAATGGGAAAATAAAGTGAGCTTCTCAGTGTAAATTATTTAAGTCTTCCTTCTGCTACCCTCTCCCCTTCCCACAATGGGATCTTTGTGTGTTCCCCTTGATCTGGGGAGTGGGCACAGCAAAAGCATTTTCTGTGTAGATATTCTCAAAGGTACCTGGGTACCGTACTTGCAAGATCTTGTTAGCATTTAAAAGCTGGTTAAAAGCTTCATTTTAATTGTTGAAACTTGGAGGAATCTGAATGCTGTAGAAAAGCACCTCCCATGCATTGTTTGGCTGTTACATGGCTCATTTATTTGTAAAGTACTTAGAGTATAAATTTTACTCTGAGTTGTTGAGTATTAAACTTTGGTCTGATTGTCTCTTGCTGTGTGTATCAGAAATACACATCACAAAAAGCCACATATAACAGCACTGCAACACACCCTTACCCCCAAAGAGCAGTTTTGAGATGCTACTACTTATCTCTCAGCTCACATTTTGTCTCGATTACTTATCCAGGTTTAACATAAGCCAGCTGGAGGAATGGCTGCGTGGGAAGAACCTGCAGCAGAGTGGAGCAGCACAGACTTTGGAGCCCTTGATTCAGGCAGCACAGCTCCTGCAGCTGAAAAAGAAAACCTCGGAGGATGCCGAAGCCATCTGCTCCTTGTGCACGTCGCTCACGACCCAGCAGGTAGGGAGCAGGGCAGGGGTTTACAGCACAGGGTGTGGATAATTAAAGGAGTGGGAGAGGGTGCTCTCCTGCTGCCAGCTCTTCTGTGCTCAGCCTCAGCGTGCCATTCCTTCGGTGGGCACTACTTGCCCTTTCCAGACTGATGTTATGTCTTGGCCCCTCTCAGAGGTGGTCACAGTGGTGGCTCCTGTCTTACAGTGCCACTGATGGCACTGGAGCCCCAGAAATGTGCAAAGATGAAACCCAGCCCTGAGGGGTTTGTTGTGTAAGTCAGATTCTTGGCATTTAAACCCACCTGTTGTCTTTTGCCAGGTCTTAAACTGGCTGTGTCTGCAGGATGCCCACCAAGGATTCCTATTTGGGGCAGGAGGCTGAGAAGTGCCAACCTAGGCTGGCTGGATCTGACCTTGAACTTTGAGACTCCATTCCAGGAGGATATAAACTCACGTTTTTTACTGCTGGA
Source organism: Edolisoma coerulescens (assembly GCA_013397115.1). NCBI lineage: Eukaryota > Metazoa > Chordata > Aves > Passeriformes > Campephagidae > Edolisoma > Edolisoma coerulescens. The sequence goes on along the minus strand of VWZW01008125.1, from coordinate 418,414 downwards.
TTGCCTGTGCTTAATTTGATAATGTTGTAGGAAGGGAGAAGTGAGAGGTGTGAGCTGATTTCCAGTAGTTCTCGGAGAGCCTTTCTAATATATCTCAATCACCCTGTCCTGAACATGCATTTTTGAGAAAAGCTGAGGGGAGGAGCAGGAGTGAGGGAGCATCAAGAGAAGTATTGTAGAGGTGACATCAGAAGTCGTCCATGTCACTGTGTGCCAACCAAGTGGAGTCCCTGTATAAATCTGTTGTCCAAGTCTATTCCCAGTTCACAAATGTTGCCGTAAGAAGTGACTTTGACAGGTCCAGAGATCTTGCGATACCTTCGAGCAGACAAAGAAAAACACCAGGATGATACTTGTGCGGCTTCTGTTCTCAGTTTTGTCATGGCAGACGTGTTGTGGCCATATAATGACAAACTGGCGGTGGTGCTTTGTGTTCTGGAAAAGTTTGGCTTCTCACGACTGTAACCCTATTTTTTTTTTCAACAGATTGTGAAGATACTTAATCTCTACACTCCTGTGAATGAGTTTGAAGAACGCGTGACGGTAGCTTTCATACGAAACATACAGGTAAATTTAAAGGGCTGTCAATTGGAGGGAATGAATGACGTCTCTGTAGTTCTAGTGACATCTGTATTAAATCGCTGCTAACTCGGGCATTTTGTAAAAGGCATGCTGCTGCAGGTTGTCCTGAGCTCAGTTCTCTCTCTGTGTGCACACACAGCACACAGCTGCAGGGATAACCGGGCTGTTAATCACAGAGGGCAATAAGCACCCAAATCCCCAGCTCAGCTAATTCAGCTCTTCAGTAGCAACACGACTGGGGATTAAGGCTGCAGGAGTCAACAAAGCATTGGTGAAATGGAGTTACTTCTGAGATAGGAGGTAGAAATTGGCAACTAAAGGAAAAATAAACAAATTAAAGCCAAACACCTTTTAATGCTCACAAGGAGCAGGCAGGAAAAGGAAGGGCATGTGTTCAGCTACCCCCCGAAACATATCTCCATGGCTGAGCAGCTGAATCAAAGGTGGTCTGCTGGTATCATGTAGTCCTGGTTTTGCTGTGCAAGGGGGTCGTCTTGTTTCCAGGTCCTGTATCTTGATTTGTGGTCATGTAGAAAATGTAACCAGGTTCTCCTGAAACAGTGTTTCCTACAGTCTGTATAGAAATTCCTGCTCAGAGGAAAGCTGCTGCAGAAGAGAGCAAAATAGTTCTCACTGTTTTCTGCAGTTATCTATAAAATTATGTACATTCTCAAACCTTTGATGGTGTTAAGCACGACAAGAAAAGGCAACAACTGATGCTAAACTTGTTTTCTTCTCCCACACCCAACAGAAGCACTTGCAAGAACGGAATGACCCTCCACAGCTGCTCTTAGACTTCAAGCACATGTTCCCAGTTCTGTTCCCATTCAACCCATCCGCCATCACCATGGACTCCATTCATCTCCCTGCTTCTCTCAACTTGGATTTTCTCAATAAAGTCTGAAGAAAGTAGAATTAAGCTCACCTCTCACACCTGGAGACCTCCAGCAACGAAAGAAAAAATCATGAAAGGAGCTCTTTAAATATGGACCAAACAGGCTAATGGAAGAACCAGTGCACAGTAACAAATGGATGCTAAAATGTACACTAAAAAAGACGCTGGTCTGTATGTGATTTTTTTTTTTTCGGTAATTTGCAGCTCAGAAATAAGGATACTTGAAAAGTAGATGTATTTTTTACTGCTTGATTTTATGTTGACATAGTTCAAAGCCCATAATCATCTCCAAAAGCCACTAACAAAAAAGGATGGAAGTGGGAGACAGCTTATTTTGATCTTCATAGGTGTCTATGACAAAAACAAAATCTGAGACACTTGTGCTGCCTTGAAGGATGTGTCATTTGTCTAGTAGCAGGTGGTCTTGTGTATATGAATCACAGAACATGCAGTTCTGCCTCCAGTTGTTGCTAGTAACTGCATTCACAGTAGTGAATTCAGAAGGTAAATTGCAGAAGGTATATATTTATCACACCATAAAGGTAACAGGGCTGGGATGCTGCCTGTTTCCACTGATGTGGAATTTGTCACAAATTCTGTGTTTGAGAACTGTTGTTGTTCCTCCTAAATACATTCAGTGCATCTGCTTCATGGAAATTTAAATAAATTGGCAGGACTTTGTTCCATTGGACTTTCTTACATTACCAAATTTACGTATGCAAAGGTTTTGTCCTAGTGAAATAATCATGATGCAAAGGACTGCCTTAAGCCTTCTGCTTCTAGAATAGCATCATCCTGATCCCTGCTATTGGCTTTCCCTGTGCTTTCAAGCATCAAAAACTTTCATCCAATGGCTGTCAAGGTTCTTGGACCTCTTACAGGGCCAGTATCAGAATCTCATGCATAGATCATGCTAAGGCAACCCAGTTTAATCATCCAGCCCTACCTAGGTTCAGTGGGTTAGTCCTAGCTGTAGCTGTCCATGGAAAAACTCCATTCAGTTCAGTAGCCATCCAGAATGTTAAGAATCATGCAAATACGCAGCTTGGATAAATGAAGAATATTTTAAAAATTAAAAAAAAGTTTTAAAAGAAAAGAGATTAAATGTTCTAACACAAAAAAAAAAAAAAGCTGTCAGGTGGTATGTTAATAATGTAAGCCATTTCTTTAAGAGTGAACCCAAACTCTTTGTCTACAACAACCCTAAATGAGTAACCACTATCAATTCAGATTCTCATAGGGTTGTTTTTTTTTAACCAGACTTACAAACTAAACCAAACCAACCCTCTGACCTCACCACACAGATGTTGAAGGGGACCACCTATGGGTTTTTCTTGTTCTTTGCTAGCACACTCTGAGTTCTGGGTGACTGCTGAGCAGGTGAGGAGGTGGGTTCCCGTGGCTCAGCGTTGCTCCACGACTGCTCAGCGTGGGGCTGCTTCTGCCATAGCACAACGTGCCAAACTGCAATCAGGATGTGTGGCTGCCAGCATTCTGTCCTTTCCACTTCGATCTTGGTCTTGTTTAAATCAATCTTAACTCACCTGCTTTTGTGGTTCCTTCTGTGGTCCACAGTTCCATCATGACTAAGAGCTTTCAAAGAAAAAACCCACTCTCTCCATCTGACTCCTTTTAGCTGGTGTAAATCCAAATAGCAAATTTATGACCAGGTACGCTGTCTGCTCAGAGGTTTAGAGTAGAGTTTCTTGAAGATACACTAACTCCTGTCTGCTGCAGTTTCCTTTCTAGGCAAGGAGCATGTTGTGATTTAGACATCACGTATATAATCGGTGTATATACAAACTGCAGTAGTCCTGTATGTACTATATATGTATATTACTATCCAAAAAAGCACATTTTAAAAGAAGCAGTTGAGTGCTGTGCAGAATGACATCGGTCTATGCCAGTGGGTGAACACCTTGTTTCAAACAGAGACTATAGTTTAGAACAGCTGTTACCACTGAAGGACAGACTTCAGGCTGAAAAGTAATTTTTTCCCCCCTAACCATCACCCATCTAATTATAGATGTTTTGCTTACATAGAGCCAGGACTACCTCCAGACTGCAGTCCTTGAGCACTCATCTCTGCTGTGTCTTCAGTAGTGCCTTCATCTCCCCTTGCTATGTAATGAGGGTCATGCCACCCGTCTGCTGTCCGTGCCCAGCCCTGCCACCCACTCATCCACAATATCTTTATTTATTTTCACCTACCTCTTTTCACAATGAATGTCTTTGCAGTGCTCTGAATTCTTTTAGTTGTCTCCTCTCCCTTCTTTCCATCCTCCAGCAGTCATCATGGTGTAAAAATAAATAATTCAAAGCAGGATTCAGCCTTTCTGTAAGGTAGTTTTAACAGAGAGCTGTTGCTCAGGATCCACCTTAGGTCAGCAGTTTCAGGCAGTTCAGGTCTCTACCTCTTTCTGATGTAAATTATTCGGAGTACAGTTCCCAACACATTGATTAAATCTATGCTTATCACTCAGACTAAGTGACAGGTTGCTGCAGAATCCTCTTCTGCAATGACTTTGTTGCTGATCACCATTGTAAAATGTGCTTAATGGTCTTCTAGGGGATAATGGTCCTTCACTGGCACTTTCAGGATCGTAATTTATATGTTCTTTCTTAAAAACTCTTAGTATGTGTAGATGGGAACTGGGATTTAATGTCTTGATCTGTGATCATGTAGTTTATCCAGTGAGATCCATCTGGAAGAGAACTCTGTATGAAATACCTTTAATATATGTTATCTTTTCTGTTAGCAGTTTTTAAAATTTGTATTTAAATGTTAATTTAGTTAAATAGCTATGCTCAAGCATGCCTTTCTTTCCTCACATTTACACTTCTTTATTTAAAAGGCAAAATGAACACAAAGCACTGCTTAGAGAAAGCTGGCTCTTCTCCAGATCTGTCTTTATTTTTAAATATTGATTATTAAGTTTAGCATTTTCCCACTCTGTGCCTTTAGCTGTTTAGCTCAACCACTTTTTCTCTGAAATAAGCATTAAAACAATGGAATATTTTTATTATTCTGTCACAGAAAAAGCTGTCTATGGATTTAAAAGCCTACTTATAAAATCTTACTTTGAGGAGGTCTGCAAAACCACTTTGAAGTTCTTAGGAAAAAAAAACAATAATGATCCACGGTGATTTTTGCAAATATAATGGCTTATATCTCAGAAAAGCACTATTGGGAAAAAAATAAAATAAATTAAACCATCAAAATGCCCAAATCACCAGCATTACAGAACCAACACTTCAAACATGATTTCAGGCATATGCTGGCTGACCTGCAAGAAGCATCCTGGACAACATCCACGTTTCATTTTCACCAGGAAGTTCCTTTTTTTTTTTTTTTTTTCTAAATTGGCATTTCATAGCTGAGGTTGCTTATCTTACCTGATAAAGCTGCTGTAGTTGACTGCAGAAGAGAACACTAGACCTCAAGACTGAATTTACGCAATCCTACATTACAAACATTTTTTTGCTCATGCAGTTTATTCCACTGGATCTACAAGAATTTCTTTGTATTCATGAAACAGTACCAAAATGTGGGTATGTTTTAAGCATAGTGGCTGCTTTTCATCATCCTGCAACTTAAACAATGAAATCTTTGCAGGACATGACTCTTTATTTGTGTGATTTGCAAAAGGTACAAATGAAAAAGCTGCACTTGAAACAATAGGTTGTTTTCCTCCATTTTCAATAGTAAATTAATAAAATTGTGCAAACTTATTCTTTCAAACCATTAACTGAAAAATTAGCTTTTTATCATTGCATATAAATAGAACCTAATTAAAATAAATTGCATGAACTTCCAAGAAGCTTTTTCCTCAAACTTTATTGATTCACAGATATATGGCAGTCATAAATTGATTTTTTTCTGAAAGAAATTCTAGCAAGTTAGATGTTAAGTAAAACAATCCAGAGGACATACCACCCTGATGGGTATCCAAATTATTTCAAGGTGTGAATGCCAGTGGACAAAGACTTTCAGATTAATTTGAAATTAGAAGAAAAAAAAATATATTTAAAAAGTGCTACTATATTGAAATCTTTGGGGATATTTTTATTTTTTTTTTGTGGTGTGAAGTGTCATTACTTTAACAAGCAGAAGGTATAGCTGCTGTCAAAGTTGAATGATATACGTGAGTGAATACTGTAGATGAAATACTACTGCTTATAAAATATTTTTCCATTTTGAACAAATCTGTAAACTACACCTTTGTTTATAAGAAAATGCTTGTAATAGTCACTGTAATATTCAGCTGGGGATAAAAAAAATTTGTGAAATAAACACTTTTGAAGAAATTGTGGCCCTTGGTCAAAAATGGGAATGCAAAAAATAACCCCTTTCAATATATACTTCTATTAGAAACTTTTCTATTTAACACTACAAAGTACTTTATAAACAGAAATTAGGAGAATCACTTTTACTTATGACACTGAAAGGTTTAGAAGTTATAACATGATTTCAGAGGTGCTGAAATATTGGCAGCTAATGAGAAACTTAACGAGTGTGGAATCTTACGGCCCTGAGAGCCATTGTAAATGAGTGGAGAAGAGGGAGGAAGTGCCACCCCTCATGCACATGCTTAAATCACAGAAACCCAGAGTGGTTTGGGTTGGAAGGGACATCAAAGCCCATCCAGTGCCCCCCCC
>VWZW01008125.1:382869-410380 GCA_013397115.1 Edolisoma coerulescens | reverse complement strand
CGGATCCCTGGCTGCCTGAGGGGCTCCGGGGGGACCCTGAGGGCGGGCGGTCATGGGTTTGACTCTGTAGGGGGCCCTAACGCGGGGAAGCTCGTGGGGCCCTCAGGAATTACAAAGTAGAGCCCCCCAGAGCCGTTCCCGTCCCTCCCGGAGGAATTTCTCTCCCCGCGGTCCGGTCCGTGCCAGCACGGCCAGATAGCTGGAATTAATTAGGAGCTTCCAAAAAACACCGGGCTGCATGGGGTCAGAGCGTGGGGAGGAGGGTCAGAGGTGGGAATGATCGTCAGAGAGTGGGGAGAGGGGTCAGAGGGTGAGAATGGGGTTCAGAGAGTGGGAATGGGGTTCAGAGAGGGAGAACGTGGTCAGAGTGGGAATGGGGTTCAGAGAGTGGGAATGGGGTTCAGAGAGTGGGAATGTGGCCAGAGAGTGGGAATGGGGTTCAGAGAGTGGGAATGTGGTCAGAGAGTGGGAATGGGGTTCAGAGAGTGGGACTGGGGTTCAGAGAGGGAGAATGTGGTCAGAGAGTGGGAATGGGGGTCAGAGGGTGGGAATGTGGTCAGAGGGTGGGAATGGGGAGCACAGGGACGGGAGGGGGTGCAGAAGGTGAGGAGGGGGTCGGAGAGTGTCAGTCACAGCCTCTGTTTTCAGCACTGCTCTGTGCAGGAATTCAGTGTTTGGCTCCCTGCAGTGCTCGAGTCTGTTGTGCTGCAAACAAATGCATGGCAAGGGATGCGTGTCTGTCATGTAACTGGGAATTTGAATTGTGTATCAGGAGCAATTTCTTCATGGGAAGTGTTGTCCAGCCCTGGCAGAGCTGCCCAGGGCAGTGGTGGAGTCTCCACCCCTGGAGGGGTTTCAAAGCCGTGTGGATGTGGCTCTTGGGGACAGGGGTCAGTGCTGGGGGAATGGTTGGGCTCGATGGTCTTGGAGGGCTTTTCCAACCCAGATGATTCTGTAAATCTGTGATTCTCTGTTTACGTGCAGTGACTATAAGTGACACCTGAAATGTCAGTGACGAAGTTTCTGTTGTCACATCCAGCCCCTGCCTGTGTTAGCTCTCACAGTGCAGGATAAAATCTTTACGTCGCAACAGCTCCTGAAAGTGTTTGGTGCAAAGAACTAATTTATGCTCTACATGGTTTAAATTCCGTGACTCTTAAAAATGAAGTAAACACACCCTTTAAGACCTGCTCTTGTATAAAAACAAAATTGAAATTTATTGCAATAGGGCTTTTTATCTATTTGACAGCACTTTGCTAGTTGACAGACTGCACCTAAATAATAACATACGTGTCAGTCATGGTGTGAGTTTGCAGTGCTAAAGCCTGTATAGTCAATGTTGTATTAATTCTGATGGTTCTGCTGAGCTGGATAGGGCAGAGAGCACCTTGCCCATACTTTTACCTCAATCCACAATACTTTCATATACTGTTCTTGCTTCTTAATTTCCTTTTTTATGTTATTGATTGTTTTCTAGGCTTTCAAAATAGGATCTGATGAAGAACTATTTTCATACCAAGTGCATTTGAGATATGTTGGAGGATTAAGTAGAGTTTCAGTTCCCTGAAACAAGTGGCAGCAAGTGGTTAACAAAACCAGTTTAAAAGACTTTTCAAATACAGTGTATGGTAAGGGTTCAGAGTGACCTTTGCTTTCTTGCCTCAAAAATTTTCAGATCTCTATGCATTTGGTACTGTTCTGCTCTCATCCAATGTTTATCACCTTGGAAAATTGCAGAGACTCTGGAATCTTGCTATGATAATGTAGGACAGAACCAATTAATAGGAATTTAGGAAGAGTTGTCAAAGGACAAAGAGTCCTTTTTCACTCAGGACTTCAGCCGCCCTTTGTTGCCCCTCCTGAAATTCTGTGGAGGGAGTAGCATTTGTAGGTGCCTCTCCAGTCAAGCAGAATTTGGCAGGCTCTGTAGTTATGTGCCCTTAGGGAGTGTCTGTGTTCAGTTTAATTCAGCGTAACACAGATTGTGCTGCTGCTTCTTCATCTTCTTCTTTTACTAGTTCAGTCCAGCCTTCTCTCTGTCTTGAGTTACTGTTTTGTTGAGCAGCCAGAAGGTGAACTCAGGCCCAGAACTGATCCAAGTGAAAATGAGCCCTTCGTTTTCTGCTGAGTCTGGGTTAGTGTTCAGCTGCCTCTGTTGTTTGACCTGCCCTGGTTTATTGGCCCTTGGTGCTGTTGGGAAGCGGGCAGCAGTGAGCAGCCTCCATGAAACAGAGACAGGGATGTTGTTGTGAAAGGAATGTTTAAGGGCAAAGTTCCATCCTCGCCCCTGGACTCTTCATGAGGCAATGCCACGGTGGATGTGACTGAGCAAATAATGTGGATAACTGGCAACCTGCCCAAAAAGGCGGAGAAAGAGTTCTTGTAGCTTGGTCAGGTGCCCAAGCTGGTCTGCAGCAAAGCTTTGTAATCAGTTATGGCACGATCTGGAGGAGTCAGGGAATGAGTGGGCAGGAAGAGTGGTGAGGAATGTGAATGTCAAGGCCTGTTTTGCTGCCGGAAAGATATGCTGAGGAGGGTAGATTTGGATTGGGTATTGGGAAGAAATTCTTTGCCATGAGGTGAGGCCCTGGCACAGGTTGCCCAGAGCAGCTGTGGCTGCCCCATCCTTGGAAGTGTTACAGTCCAGGTTGGATGGGGCTTGGAGCAACCTGGGATAGAGGAAGGTGTCCCTGCCCATGGCAGAGGTGGCACTGGATGATCCTTCAAGTCCCTTCCCACCCAGACCATTCTGTGATATGATTCTGAGCATCCTCTCTGCACATTTTAGATCTCTACACTGTGTTCATGTCCTTGTCAGTGGGGAACCTTGACCTTGACCAGTTTGGAATGTCCTTTTCTAGCAGTCATGCAGCCTGGGAGCCAAACACATGCAAGCTGGAGGAGCACCCTCTCTCTGACAAAAGAGAGCCAAGTAATACGGATCAGATGACCTGAAATCAGTGTTCATGAGCGGCTTTGCGAGCAGGCATTTTCATTTGCCTGCATCCTTACATCTGTGTATGTCCCTGCGGTGTTACCTAAAATAGCTGGGTGTTTGATGGGAGCTGTGGAAACGGGGGTTGTGAGCAGTATTGTTCAACTGGGGGAAAGTTCCTGGCCTGCCTCCCACTTGTTTTTCCGCACGTGGGGGCAGAGAGCCACTGTGACAGGCAGCCAGGAGATGTCTGCTTTGGTTCAGAGATGGCTTCTCCCGGGCTGGAATTTGTACGGACTGCTCCTGGCCCGTGCGTTTGTACACATGTGTTTGCACGTGGTCTCCTGCCTAGTGAAAACTGGATTTTCTTGTCAGAAACCAGAAGATTCATGCTAAAGCAGTTTAGGTGGCATATATATTTCTGGCAGGAGCATGAATTTTTTGATTAGGGAATGTTTTTTCTCTTAAGCTAAAGGAATCTAAGTTGAATTGCGTATCAAAAGTGGGGGTTTGTTTAGCTTTATGGTTTGGTTTTGATTCTTTTTTCCGTTGTGAAAACTGTTTCAGAATATAAACCAAAAACATGCTGATTTTTTTAGCATGAGAGAATGGCCTCTTTGCTGAAAGCACTGTTCCTCATCTGATTTTTTCACGAGTGTCTACTACCTGATTTCCTAGATGTTTTAGTGCACTAGCACTAATGTTTGATGTATGTGGCAGCCTCCTCCAAGTCCACATTTGCATCCAGCCTTACCTTTTTGTCAAACCTCAGTGTGGAAGGGCGTTATTTCTGGAATCTTTGCAGCTTTTCTTTCTGACCCTTAATTCTCCATGCCTTCTCTGTCTAAAGCACCATTACATTATTTACCTCGAGCTTCCTGCGTTCACGTTGCCTATACTTACAGAGTTTTGTGTGAATTTAGGATGTTACCCACTGGAGGCTGACCAGGGGCTCCCCTGTGTGCGAGGTGCTGTGCCTGTGGATAATTCTGCCCCTGTGCAGGTGTGGTCACTGTGGGTCATTTCTGCCCCCGTTGCAGGTGTGTTCATCGTTGCCGCCAAGCGCACTCCCTTTGGGACTTACGGGGGATCGCTGAAGGACTTCTCGGCCACCGACCTGACGGAACATGCCGCTCGAGCCGCGCTGGCCGCGGGCAAGGTCCCTCCCGAGATCATCGACAGCGTCATCGTGGGCAACGTCATGCAGGTTGGTAGCCTGGAAAATCTGCTGCTTGGGGGCTATTTCAGGCACCCTCAGTGTGGCCCTATAGATAGCTGCCTCTGGCTGGCAGCCAAAGGGGTGGAAGTGAAAGGGGTGAGTAGCAATTCACAGTGTAGTGTTTCCTGTTTGTGTTTGAGGGATGTATCCTGCGTGATTTGTGGCACTTGGGAACAAGGCTTATCTTGCTTTTTTCAGTGCCAGAGGTAGTTTAAAGGAGGACAAGCTGACCTCCTAAAGATGTGTATCGATTAACTCCTTAGCTGGTAATCCCAGGTACATTTCCCCTGTTTTAATGGCTCGAGCTGTGTGACTCAGTGATCAGTGGTTTTTCACTGGGTTGTATAAATCCCTTTCTGTATCAAGCCTGTGTCAATCCCTTTCTGTATCAAGAAAGTGATTTGAGTCCATTTCTCTTGTGTTTTCTACAGAATTTTCTTTGAGTGAATATGAGTTTCCTTTGAGCTGGCAGGATACATGCCTTGATTGGCAGAGACGTTTGGACAATCATGTCTTTTCCAAAGAGCTTGTGAGGAGGATGCTGTTGTATGCGTTGCAAAACTGCAGTTACCCACACATATAGATGAGGGTCTTTGTTCTAGGCAAGACAGCAAAGAACATTTCTGGCTTTCTTTTTTTTCTTTGTGTTCTGATTTCACCACTATTTTTAAGGCTTGGGACTTTTATTTTGCGCTGTGTGTTTCAGGGATGCAGAAGAAACAAGTAACTAAGACAGTAAGTGAAAAAACAGGCAGTATTCCTTCTCTGGATTTTCAGCCAAAAGAGTAGCTTTAAATTATTCTGTCTCCTACAGCTACCATCTCATCTTCTTTTATTCAGCTTTTTAATTTTGTAAGAACTGTCTGTGGCCTAGGAAAGAACTGCTGCATTCAAATCTCTTGTAGTGCTTTCACATAAAAAATAACCATCTCCTGATAAACTTTCTTTTAATTTTGGAAGTAAGTTTCTATTCCTTTGCATCATACTTCCCCATTCCAGTAGATAATTTTTTTTAAATTCTGATTTACTGATATTACTTGATTAAGTTTAATTATCTATGAATGCATGACTATTTCAAACTCCCCTTCTTCAGCAGAAGTGGCTTGATTAATTTAAATTTTTTTTCTGAGCTTGCATTAGTATTGTAGCACTGTGCACAGAACTTTGTCTTTATAATGCATTTTAGTTTAGGGCATGTTCCCCAAGAGCGTAAGCGTTGTCTCTGGTTTTGGGAGGCCTTCTCCTGTTAGTCTGAGCAATATTAATTTACCTTTAAATAATTGCAGCTTGCCAGCCAGGATCTGCCCTTTTGTCAGCCTGCTGTGTGGGTGCTGTTTTGAAAATAAGGGAGAACACTAGGTTGCTGACTTAACACACACGTTCTTTAAAATGCACATTAAGACAGTGACACTTTCAGATCCTGTAGGGTGGTGCCTGTTTGAACTGAATCAAAGTGCTTCTTGTGAGTGGTGGGATTTCTGCTGAACATACACTGTCTTCTGTCAGGGATACAATTACACCACTCTGATTTTTCATCAGGACTTTTTTGCTTTCCAAATCAATGAGAGTGTGACGAAGCCTCTTGCCTGTTCTGCCTGCAGAGCTCCTCAGATGCGATCTACATTGCAAGACATGTTGGTTTGCGCGTGGGAGTTCCCGTGTCCGTCCCGGCCCTCACCGTCAACAGACTCTGTGGCTCTGGCTTCCAGTCCATTGCCAATGGCTGCCAGGTACAAAGCTGTATTTCTGTGTTCGTTGTAGCTTTTGTCAGGCTGTTAACATGTGGAAACATGTCCTTTGTGTTTGGGGTGAGTCTTGACATGGATTTTTGGTTGAGATTTCTGTTGTCCTGCACATTTTTTTGCAGGAGTTCAGCCACCACAGTGCCACATTGTGTGGCTGGTTTTTAAAATCCAGGTTTTACAGTGATTTTTAGTTTAATATGAGGAGTGCAACAAGTGTTAGCTGGTGAAATACAGATCAGCTGTGCAGTAGTCGCATCCCACAATCCTCTTTGTATGGACTGTAATTACTGGACTTCAGGAGTCTTTCATCTCTTGATCATTGTTTATATTCTCACCTGGCTAGCTGTGTAAGCAGCAACCTGTGCTTTTTAAGTGTGCTTTTGTTCAAAGATCCAAACCTGTCATGGGTTAGGTAATTTATAGTGTCACTTCTTTTAAAATAGAAGAGAATCAACTTCTCTTTGAGGAATTGGCCAAAACCGTTGAGTAGGAGTACAGGGATTTGTATTTCATTTGCTCCTACATTGCTTTTATGAATACTTGAACAAGCAGATTGTTTGTTTTGTGGGATTTTTTTTGTTTTCCTTGGCTAAATAATTATTTTAGGTCTGATCCTCTAGAAGAGGAAAAAATGTCAAAAATGTAGCGTTAAGGTTACGTTTTGCAATAATATCCACCTGACCGTTTTTCCTGGTGCTTTTTGCAAAGGCCATACACACACTTGTCCACACTGAAAAAGCCTGCTTGAGAAAGTGACCACTTTGGTTGAAAGTATGGTGGTGAGGTCCTTTTCAAAGATGGCATTTCATCCATGCAGCCAGTGCTGCTTAGATGCTCACGGAGTTTTTAATAACTGTAGGAAGCATCTCAGCATGTATTGCTACACACAAGTTATTAACCAGAAATCTCAAATGTATATCAAGAGTGTAGAATCATGGAACTGTTTGGGTTGGAAGGCACATCAAAGGTCACCCAGTTCCACCCCCCTACCATGGGCAGGGACACCTTCCACTATCCCACACTGCTCCAAGCCCCATCCAGCCTGGCCTTGGACGCTTCCAGGCATCCAGGGGCAGCCACAGCTGCTCTGGGGTAATTTAATTTTCTTTCATTCTAGTTCATAAATAACCTCAATAGTCCAACTCTGTGAATCATTTTAAGGAAGCACTATTCTTGAATGCTCTGATGGTGCATTTAAGAATCGGGGCATTTAGGTTTTGTGTGCTTTGCCATTGATGAATTAGTGTGTTTTGGGTACTTATTTTGGCAGCTAGCTACCTAGCTATTGTCTCCTAAAATTATGTCCCATTTTTTTCAAATCATAAGGTCTTACTTCAGGCTTTGAAGTTTAATTTGTGTTCCTTTTGGGAAGAGTGGGAGCTCAAAACCACTCTTCCCAAAGCTCAACCATTTATGAACCAAACCACACAAGCATGCAGATGCCTAATGTCTTTGTTCCTTTGCTCTATCATGTGTGCACACCCTTTTTCTCTTCTTCCCTCATGGATACAATCATTCTTTGCTGAAAGGAAGAAAAAGGGACATGGCATGAAGGAGACAGACCCTTACCTTAATGGAAGGGTAAACCCTTCATAAATACACACACATGACTGAGTTTGGATTCATTCTGAGTTCATTGCTTTGTAGGTGACAACCTCTTTTTTTAAAACAGTTCTTATTTTCTTACTCAAACAGCAAGCTAAATCCTAGATCTGTTTTGTTTTTCTGTGTTAACAGGAAATTTGCCTGAATGACTCAGAAGTTGTTCTGTGTGGAGGAGCTGAAAGCATGAGTCAGGCTCCTTACGCCGTTCGAAAGGTTCGGTTTGGAACCAGATTAGGAGCAGAACTCAAGGTCTGGTACTTTTTTTGTTCTCTGAGCAAAGCAATGTTTAGTGTCAGGACTGTAGGCACTAAATCCTTGCAAATGAAATGATTGGCGATTAGATCTAGACTTAATAGTTTAAAGCATTTATCTAATATTCAGAGAGTATCAAAACAGTAGGTTCAGGCAGTTTTGTTAAGCATGCCAGTTTTCCAGCTTTTCTAAAACCATATTTGAGTTCCTGTCCTGTGTTAAACATACCAATAAATTCTTAGACACAAAATTTAGTTCACTTGGTACATCCCATGCAAGCACTATGTACAAAATGTCCGTGAAATAGAGGCACACAGTTAAGGCAAGGCTAGTAATGCTGGCAGTAGGTAGACAGACAGGTAAAGAACACATGTACCTCCAATCTATGAGCGTCTCTCAATTTCAAAAGTGGAAACTTGAAGTTAAATCCATTGACAGGTAAGGTATCTTTACATTTTCTTCTGAAGATAAATCCTAAGTGAATACTGTGGGAAATGTTCATGCTAATAAACCAATAAATTATCTGTAGGTAACCTGAATTAATTTTGCAAACAGCCATTAGTTTCCAGGAGGCTGCTGAGCAGTTAGAAGCTGTCAGTAGTAAATATAGTATTGCTGTGCATTCTAACTTTCTTCTCATAACGTTCCATGCAGTTGGAAGACACGTTGTGGGAAGCCCTAACAGATACACATGTTAAAATACCTATGGCAGTGACAGCTGAAAACCTGGCTGCAAAATACAGCATCTCCCGAGAGGATTGTGACCGATACGCGCTCAAAACGCAGCAGAGGTGCAAAGCTGGTGAGTAAATCGAGGAGTGGAAGTGTTTATGCAATACTAGTTTCAAATCTAGTCAGTTTTTTAGCATTGATTCAAAGTGTTCTCTGGTTTTCTCTGGCTCTTGGTGTAATTTGTCCTTCTGTTTGCATACTGTAATTCATGATTTTGTTGGCCCCATGGTACAAATAACCCACTCGTAGGGGGTTTGACTTTGAAGGTACACTGAGTCAGGTGTTGTACCCCTCAGCAGGTTAAGCAGGAGCCCTTTCCACTGCCTTCCAGTGCCTTCCTCAGGGACATTCCATGGCTGTTGAGGCAGCAAACACCATTGGCCAGTCACGGGTCTCCTCCTGCCTGAGCAGGATTCATGTTGGTGAATGTCATTTGCTGGTGCCCCTTTGGTGGGATGCAGCATTGTCCCAGGCATGCCTGACTGCCCTGCTTTCTTTCCACTGCACGGCAGAACAGTCTTCCACAGTGACCCACATCCCTCTTTTGTGCCAGCCTGTGCTATAATTTATCTAAATCCTTTTTCTTTCTTTTGCAATTTGAATGTTCTTCTTGAACGCTTGAACAGTCGGAGCACATGGACTCTGAAGAGGGGATGTTTGTTTAGGAGCTGTGTTTTAAACTGTTCTCTGGGTGGTTTGCGTGCCCAAAGCCATAATTCAGAGGTGTTCAGCTCTGGGGCCTCCAAGATAAGAAGGACCTGGAGATGCTGCAGACAGGCCAGAGGAGGCCACGGAGGTGCTCCCAGGGCTGGAGCCCCTCTGCTCTGCAGCCAGCCTGGGACAGCTGGGGGTGTTCCCCTGCACAAGAGAAGNTGGAGGGACAGGACACAGGGAATGGCTTCCCAGTGCCAGAGGGCAGGGACAGATGGGATATTGGGAAGGAATTCCTGGGTGTGAGGGTGGGGAGCTGTGGCTGCCCCTGGATTCCCTGGCACTGTCCCTGGCCAGGTTGGCCAGGTTAACCTGGGCTAGTGGAAGGTGTCCCTGCCCATGGCAGGGGGCTGGAACAAGATGGACTTTAATGTCCCTTCCAACCCAAACCATCCTGGGTTTCTGTGATTCAGTTACTCTGAAGTTTAGGCCAAAATCCAGTAGAATGTGCAGTGGCCATCGTGGGACTCAATATACATTGCAAGCCAAAAGTGAACATAAGAAGGAAAGATCTAAACATGGTTTTAGATTCTACTGATGATGCATTTTAACAGATGCACTCTTGAAGGAAGATTTTGTATTTTTTCCAATGGGTGTAGAAGTGCTTTTTGTAACTTTTTTTCATTGTTTGTTACGTTTTCCTGCTTGTTCCTCTTGTTACCTAACTCCTGCCATTCCTGGAGCCTTTGCTAGAAACTTTCTTGTTTTCCAGGATTTTACCTTGCTGTTTTTATTTCTGCCTTTAGGACCAGATCGTCTTATCCCACAGTAGAGAGAGATCCCTGTGTATAATCAGGAAAGAAAAAGGTTTTGAGGAATTTATTGAGAAGCCCAGAGGTAGCTAAACAACATCAGATGTGACAATTTCAGTGTCTTAGTTTTAAATCTCTGTCTAATGTTATATTAGGTGATATGGCCAGATGCTTTTTTGGGCATCTTAGATATCTACAGTGTCTTGAATTGTCTCAGCTTGTTTAGGTAGCTGAATCCCATTCCGAGAACTGGCCTGACAGTGAGAGCCTTTAGAGGAGCACCTTGAATAGGTTTTTGATGAATATACAGTATCTTATCAACAGAAACAATGTGGCTCAAGAGGTTTTTTCCACATTCTTCTCTGAGTGAGATTTATATCTTGGCTGTCTGAGAAATGTCAGAGCTGTAAAATAAAGCAGCAATAAAAGGGAATACGTACTAAAAATAAACCTAGCGGTTTACAAAAAAACTCCAAAAACCACCAAACCAAAAAGAGTTCAGCTGTTTGAACTTGAAATAAAATTTCACTATTTGAGAATTTCTTTGGAGAAGTGTGAGAGTGTACTTGTATGGTTTTTGCCCAATTTCTTAAAAAATCAAAAAAACCTCAGCAATAAAACCCAGACCAGTTTATTTAAACGAAATAAAGCATAAGTATTGCTGTCCCTGAACTTTTGGTTCAAATAGGGCAGCAGTTTTGTACACATGAAAATATGATTGTTGGTTATGCTAAGCAATCATCTTGGTGTTTTTATCGAGTCCTTTTATTTTCCTTTTTGTGGTTGCAGCTAATGATGCTGGCTACTTCAATGCTGAGATGGCACCAATTGAAGTGAAGACAAAAAAGGGTAAAGAAAGCATGCAAAAGGACGAGCACCCAAAACCCCAGACCACTATGGAACAACTGGCAAAGCTCCCGTGTGTCTTTAAAAAGGATGGAACAGTCACGGCTGGGAATGCTTCAGTGAGTACATCAGACCCTTGGGATGGGAAAGTGTCCCCTCTATGGTCCTCCAAATTTATTGCCACTGTTTTTATCTCTCACCGAGTTGGCTGTCAGTGGTGTCTCCTGACGAAAATGACTTCTAATTCTGCAGCTAAATGTCCCTGGCTGACTCTTCAAACCCTGGGATGCCAAGAGATCCTTCAGTCAGCTCCTAAGTCCTAAAATTTGAATCTGTGGATTGCCACTGATCTTGCAGTGCGGCATTGGCACTTCATCAGCCTTGAGTTGTGCACTTGGTGGCTGCAGTGGCTGTGTAGCCACTCTACTTTCCTTGGGGGGCAGTGGTTGCTGAACATTTGCTTTAAACTTACATTTTTTTAGTGGGCACACTGCTGCTGCTTGTCTTTGTGCCACAGCTACTGTCCTCTCTCCCTCAAACCACATTCTGCTCTTATTCAGAGTAGAACTCAGTGCTCAGCAGCATGTCATTATGGACTGTTCCTCTTACAGTCATTATCTTAATTAATTGATTAAAGTTCTTTGGGCCAGATGGAGTGCTGTGATCATACAGTCTGAATTCGTGCCTAAAATACATCATAGCCACAGTAAGTGTGGGTGTCTGTAAAGTAGCTTTTATAATTAATAGCACATACATTATCCATTATTAATTGTGTTCTTGCAAGTCTGCAGGATCGTATTTTCAATGCAGGGAAGACTTATTTTTCTTTTCTAACACACTGGAATTCATTAAACATTTATCTGTATTTAACTTCCTTTCCCCATCCTCACAATAATGAAAGATTGTCTTTTGTTGTTTTGAATAACCATTGTTAAATGTTAATTATAGTATCTTAGACTCAAGCCCTTTTTTGGGGGTTTAGTTTAAAGAGTGTGAGGATTTTTTTTTTGTTTCTTTGTATTTTCTCACTAAGAATGCTTCTCTCTCTTTCTGCCAGGGTGTGTGTGATGGAGCTGGTGCAGTCATCATTGCCAGTGAATCAGCACTTAAAAAGCACAGTCTTACTCCTCTGGCAAGAGTAGTAGCTTATCACTCAGCTGGCTGTGACCCTTCCATCATGGGCATTGGTAAGTTGCAATGAAACACATCCTTTTACAGCGTCAGGCAGCATTAAAATGTTCTTGTCATGGGCATTCTAAAGGAAAGAAAACGGTGCTGCAGTGTGCTCAGGCTGGTGGCTCTGAAGGTCTTTGTGTGTCCTGCTGTCCATCCCACTGTGTCAGTCCATCCCTGTTGTGCAGAGGGACAGATTTGCTCCTCAGTTTGGCTGGAAGGGTGTGTGCAAGTGTCTGACCCGTGGTAATAGCACTGAGCATAGTCCCCCAGCCTCTTATTTCTTCCCCTTTTTTACTCTCTTTTTTAGTCAAGAAAACAAGCACTCAGACATTTTTTTTTAAACCATTTTCTCCGAAAATTCACTTTAGTTTTCTGTAAGCTCTAAATCCCATGATAAAATGTGTAACTATGAGTTGCCTTCCTCACCTTTTGCTGATGGAGTAGCGGCTGTGTGAACACTTTTCAGCAGTTACTCAGTGGCTCAAGCTGCTTGGATCCCAGGATACATATCTGTTCAGGTATTACTTGGCAAACCAAATCCTTTCTTGGTTGCTTTAGTCCCATATTTTCTGTTTCCTCATCAAATATCTCTTAGTGCAAACAATCCCTCAAAGCCAGTCCAGGCACCCCAGGATTTTTCCCTTCGCTTTAGTTTGCAGACAGCATTGTATCCCAGCATTGCTTTTCCTCTGTCCTTCTGTTCAGAGGAGCTGTTGTTGGCTGGTTCTGTGTGTCGGTAGAAATGCAAATGAGGCATCGTCAGATTTGTTTTCCTGGTCAGACTGTCCGACTGACACAGCCTTCAAAGCAAACGTGGAGGGAGGGTTTCTTTTGCTAGACTTGGTGGTGGCATTGTGCTTCCTAAACCAGCCCATTCTCTCTAGGTCAGGCAACTCCTCTGGCTTGTTTAAAAACTTCATAAATCATACGGAGGAACACTTAGTATCCCAACTCCTTAACACCACAGCTTGTCCCCAGCAGCTCAAAGAGACCAGATGAGATTCATAGACATGACAGCAGCAGATCTGACAAACCGGAGCTCAGTCTGAGTCACTGTCCTCTCACATACTGATAGGGAGTCCTGTCTCACAGTGTGCAGTGAGAGAATTCATTGTTTAAGAAAAGAGAGAAAGGGGAAATAGTTTGCTTGGCTGTCTTAGGGTCTTTGTATTGTCCACATGAGACCCTCCCATTACTCTCATGCATAACAGGCATACTAAAATCCTTCCCTAATGAGATGCAGTTAGAGCCCAGTGTTAAGCTGCCTGGGGCTCCCTGATGCTCCACTGAGCTCTGAACTGGGCCCTTTCTTCTTTTAATTTTTCTGTCTCTTTGGTAATTTACTTATTTTTATGTTTTTATTCTTTGAGCTATGCGTTTTCAACACCGTTTTTTGTCAGTGTGATAGCATTTAGGATTGTCCATGTCTTAGAATTGAATGATCAGCCACCACCTAACATCTCAGTATTTTTCTCCTACAAGCACATACCTAATTAACCCTTTCAAAACTCTTTGGGTGTGTTTTTCCTCAGGTAGCTGTGTTTGGATTAATTTCCTTTAGTAGGTTATATTAGGTTATAGAAGGTAGCTTTCTTCCAGAAGGCAGTTTTGTTGCCAAACTCTTACTAGTCCAAAACCCGAAATCTTACTTTCTTCGGTTGTCCAAGACCTAGGTCTGAGGGGGCATTTAGTTGTTTGGAATAAATTAATTAAGTGTTAGGCTTTTTACTGGAAGATTTTTTTATATTTTAAGAACACCGAAACAACAATACCCATAACTAAGCACATGGCCAGCAAACTCCAGTGCAGCCTCTTTTTAAATTTTTTTTACCTGGAGGCTGCAAATTGTGAGGAAAGAATAAATGAAACCAAGAGTACTGGGAAGAAGAATGCCTCAAAACCATTGTGAAGTTGTTTTATTTGCCTGGGGACTGTCACTTCTCTTGACTTGAAAGCTCTGTGTGCAGCAGTAGTGACACTCTTAGCTTTCCCTGGATGTATGTTGACAAGGGGACCAAGTAGTTTTGAGATCTAGGAGTTCTGTTACTGCCTAAAAAGCAGGTGAGTGGCATATCCAGAATTCGTTGGTTGCACAGAGGCTCATGGGAGGGGATCTCATGAGGCTTTATGAATTTATCCTATGTAAAACAAGTTTCTAAGACTTCATGTATTAATTTTTTTTATTTAACTAACTGTGCGTACGATTTCCAAACAGGCCCTGTACCTGCAGTCACAGAGGTTTTGAAGAAAGCAGGACTGACCCTGAAGGATATGGATTTGGTAGAGGTGAGAAGTTTTTACAGGAGCAGTGGTTTTACCCCCTGATCCCTTTAGCAGGAAGATTCCACTCATGCCGTGTAGGTGTTCCTGTCTGTCAGGAGCCTGCCTGACCTCTGTCCCTCCAGTTCCTGCTGTGCAGTCACTGCAAAAATCTCGGGCACGTGGAAACTGGAAATGGTGTGATCGCATTCCACGGAACAAAAATATCCTCATGTGACATGATGTTTTACCTCATTGGCTGGACTGCTCATGTTTTTAATTAGTCATACCTGTGACCAGGGTCTTTTTCTGCCAGGGCAGCAGGCTCTTCGTGGGCACACTGTCTCAGAACATGCTGTGCCTTTTTTTTATAAAACACACCTCATACTTGCTTAGTATTTGAATTTATTTGGGTTAGATTGACAGTTGTGTGTTGGCTGAGCATGCTTTTATAAACACAGCATTTAATATTTTTCTGAATAGGACCTGGAGGAGCAGTTCACCTCATTTAATCTTGTTTGCACACGTACTGCTGAAAGCTGATGTAAAAGTTCTGTCCTTTCTCTGGTGCTTTAGGTAAATGAGGCGTTTGCACCTCAGTATCTGGCTGTGGAAAAAGTGTTGGGCCTTGACCCTGAGAAGACCAACGTCAACGGAGGTGCCATTGCCATCGGGCACCCTCTGGGGGCCTCGGGGTCCCGCATCACAGCTCACCTGGTGCATGAGCTGAGGTATGCACACAGACAGGAGCTGCTCAGGGTGGGTGCAGTGCTGATGGATTTATGCCTGCAGACACTTTGAGCACGGATACCATGTGGCTAAAGTCTTCCAGTCAACCAGCTTAAAACTCTCCTTGCTGGAATGTGCCACTTCCTGTACGAATTTGCCCCCTCTGTGCTGCAGTGCAGGTCTCACATTCCATCCTGTTGTCATTACAGCTTTCTTTAGTTCACCTAGATCTGATCCAAGCCCACAGGAGTCTGTGGGAAGGTTTCCTTTTTTTGAAATGGCCTTTGAGCAAAGTCTGTTCTCTTCTTAACGTGGTGCATTTCATACAATCATAGAGTCCTAGAATGGTCTGGGTTGGAAGGGACCTTTAAAGACCATCTTGTTCCACCCCTGCCATGGGCAGGGACACCTTCCACTCTCCTGGGTTGCTCCAAACCCCATCCAGCCTGGTCTTGGACACTGCCAGGGATCCAGGGGCAGCCACAGCTGCTCTGGGCACCCTGTGCCAGGGCCTGCCCACCCTCACAGCCAGGAATTCCTTCCCAGTATCCCATCTCACCCTGCCCTCTGGCACTGGGAAGCCATTCCCCCTTGTCTCAAGTCCCTCTCCAGTCCTGTTTAGCAACTGGAGGGGGATAATTCAAATGAATTTGTCATCATCTTCTCTCTCCTTTAGTCCATTTTTAGAAATTCTGGCTCTTTTGTCTAGCTTGATAGGCCTAGCACCATTTTAATCTCAATTTTCCTTTCCCTCCCCCCCTCCCCCCAGGGTAGATATCGCTGTACTCTGCTCGTACTTGCAGCCCTGTCTTAGTGCTCAGCCATGAAGCCTCAGATCATTTGCACCTTGCAGAAAACTGTTTCTTGGAGTGTGGCTGTAGGAAACTTAACTTTTAAAAACTATCTCAGCAGTGTTCAGGTGGTCTAAAAACTACTCTAGAAGTGTTCAGGTGGGTTCTAGTGGAAGAGGTTCCTGCCTGTGGCAGGAGCCAGATGAGCTCTAAAGTCACTGTTCAGAAATACTTCAACATCAATTGAGACTTCATGATATTTTGCTAGAAAAAGAACAACATACACATTCTGAAACGTCATCTTCAGTAACGCCCAGTTGACAGCTGGTTTCATTTCATAAAGGCAGGAGGAGAGCTGCTGTGGTTTCATGCAGGTGACCAGTCTTCCCTGTTGCTGTTTCCGAACAGGCGCCGTGGTGGGAAGTACGCGGTGGGGTCGGCGTGCATCGGCGGTGGGCAAGGCATTGCTGTGGTCATCGAGAACACAGCCTGATGGATCCTGGGCACTGCAGCCTGGCCTGAACTGCTGATTCCCTGAGAAACCTGTCTCCTCTGACAACAGAGCATCGCTGCCTGCCTTTCCTGCAAGGTAAAGGAACAGCTGAGAAGTCAGAATTTGGAACAAAAAACATTCATTGATGTCTTTCTGACTAAAGGAAGTGCAGCATCAATATAATTTCACACTGATGAAGTATTTTGTAAAAGCCTCTTTTCAATCAATGTATTTCTGTAGGCAAAATTATTTTCATTTCCTGAGGAAATTGCCTGTCAAACTTTAACCAAACCTGCCTTAAAATAGCAGTCAGTGCAGCTTTTTAAGCAAGTATTGCTTAAACTTATTTCAGCTACTGACACTGTCTGGCACATGTGCCTCTTTTATTATCAGGAAATGTGAAAATGTAATCACAGACTTTCTGAAGTATATATTGATTGTAGATTGATGGCTGTTAACCTGTACCCTGCTGTTCTGCAAGGGAAAAGGAAATGAACAGAAGCTGAAATTTCCATTGTGCCTCCCAAAAGAATAATAAATATAACACAAAAAGAAAAAGGGCTTGGTGTTCTGTTTGTTAGTTTATTTTAAAAGCGAATCACTGTGAGAATTGTTACTTTTGGGAAATCAGTGTTGGGTTTTGGAGTGAGTGTTTTTCCTGGTTGAGGAATAACTGGTGTTCACTAGGTAGTTTATAGAGAACTCCAGAAAATCTGCCAGCCCTCCGAGAAGGGGTGTGGCTGCATCTGACTGTTGACACATGGTAACTGCATGCATTCAGCATCTCATTCCTTAACTTCCTCTGATAGTATCACCCATATTTCTTGGGTCTGTTGGTGTGGGGGCTGTTCTTGGCCAGTTTGGGAGGCACAGCTCCGAGGAAGCTGCCTGGCCTCTCAGAGGCAGTGGAGTTCGAGTTATGAATCATTTGACAGAACCAACACAACATCGGGGTGAAATGAGGTCTTTGTTCTCACTGGAGTCCTTTAGGCTTCTGTGAGCAGCTTGCAGCTTGCTCTGGTGTGCATGTCTGCATCAGGTACTCACTGGAGAGAGCCCTGTCAGGGACAGCACACACCTCTCCATAGCACTGGAACAGGAGCAGAGACTTCAGCTTTTACTCTTCCTCATCCTCTGTCCGCTGTCACAATATTCCTTATCTACAATAGCTTCTTGCCACTGTGCTGGCATGAGATTATTGTGAAAGCCAGGCAGTTACTCAAACCTGTCTGCCTAGCCTAGCAGGAAATTCAGGTCAAGGCAAGTGTTGCTACAGCTGGTGGATAACACTTGAAGTATGATGATCACCTTCCCAGGGGTTTTCATGGGTGCAGTGTCTGTAACAACTGTAGAGATATTTAATTTTGTTTGGACTGTTTATATGGATTGAAAAAAACTCCACCCAGCCCAGCTGCCATAGGGCAGCAAACCAGATGTTCATCTAATACAGGATCTCTTTTTCTACCCTTATTTTAGTAAATTAAGTTATTGGGATTTCACTGCTCAAAATGCAGTTGCCACATGGATTTTGCCACATGGATTTTGCCACATCCTTTGCAAGAGGATTTTTATTCTTTAATAACCAATAGTGCCTTCTGTAATAACCAATAACTAATTCCCTCTTCCTTCTTAGAATCATAGAAGCATGGAATAATCTGAGTTGGAAGGGACCCACAAGGCTCATCCAAGTCCAAATCCCAGCCCTGCACAGACCCCCCAACAATCCCACCTTGGGCACCCCTGGCAGCGCTGCCCAAATGCTCCTGGAGCTCTGGCAGTCTTGGGGCTGTGCCCATTCCCTGGGGAGCCTGGGCAGTGCCCAGCACCCTCTGGGGGAAGAACCTTTCCCTGATGCCCAACCCAAACCTGCCCTTACAGAACTTCATGTCCTTCCCTCAGGTCCAGTCACTGGTCACAGAGATCATGGATGGGTGCTGCCCCTCCGCTTGCCCTCGAGAAGGAATTTATGGGCAGTTCTTGACTGTGGATGGTCATTGAGTTCTCATTTTCAGAGAACCGGATGAAGTTTTTCCAGGATCTCATCCCATGTAATAACAGTTCTTTCTGAGCTCATTGCTGTGTGTTTATAGTAAATCCCCTTCATGCAGTTTATTTTGCACATAATGTTTCATTTCCCCTTTTTATCACTCAAAAGCTTGAGATTCGTCTGTAATCTAGCCATGAGAGATGTATTTGGTCATCCTGAATAATTGTGTATTTTCTGCAAAATCCATCGTGATGTCCACCTCATTTTCCAGAGAATTTTATGTATAAGCTACAACTTCCAGATACCTTGACAAATGTGTTATCAGCACAGAAGATCGTACATCCTCCTGCCAGTAACCTTTCTTTGCAGTGTGAGCCAACTGCTTATTCCCATATCATTCCATTTTTATCCTCTTCATTTCCTGTAAGGGCCTCTGATGAGGGGCTTTGCCACACTAAAGTGAAGCAGTGAAAAATCCTTTCCCATGAAGTTACTGGGACTTCAGGTAGTGCAGCTTCTTCCACAACGCCCAGCTGAGGTCAGCCAGCTCAGAGCCATGTGTTCATGGAATCACGGAATGGTTTGGGTTGGAAGAGACCTTGGAGACTGTCCCACCCCCTGTCATGGGCAGGGACACCTTCCACTGGGTGGGATTGTTCCAACCTGGCCTTGGACACTTCCAGGGATCCAGGGGCAGCCACAGCTTCTATGGGCAACCTGTGCCAGGGCCTCCCCACCCTCCCAGCCAGGAATTCCTTCCCAATACCCCATCTAAACCTACTTTCTGCCAATTAAATTGTTGAATGGTTGAGACCATTGACAATCACTCTGCATTCCTCTTCTCTAGTTCCTGATTTCACTTCTTAGCCTAGAGCATGGCATTCCCAGAAGGGCAAAACCAGGCCCTGCACAAACACAGTTTGCTGTGCTTCGGAATACAGAATCACAGAACGGTTTGGGTTGGAAGGGACATTAAAGATCATCTACTTCCAACCCCAGTGCCATGGGCAGGGATTGAAAATACTGGCTTTTTCTTACTGAGTTGTAACTAAAGATGAGCACAAGCATTGATATTTGATTCCTGAGCCAATCTTCCAGAATACACAGGGGTGCTGAGCCTTGAGGCTTTGGTCTGAGCTTGTCTTTGCTAGCAAGACCTATCATTTATTACAGAGCAACAACAGTAATACCTGATCCTTGTACTAATTCCCAACTATGTTCTCTGATTTCCTGGATATAACAATGGTAGAACTGTGTTTCTGCCTCTGGGAAATTAAGGCATCTCTGCTGAGAGCAGCTGGGATTAGGAGAATTTAAGTGTCCTGGAAGGAGCGGGAGATAAGAAATGTGTTAGATTTTAGAGGGATAATCACATACTTTGAGTGCACTAAGTACATACTTTTTTTTTTTAACCTTTTTAGGCTCAGTTGTATTCTTTATGTGAATAGTCTCTATTATGCAGTATAATGAAAATGTTAATTTCTTTCTTTTTTTTTGAAACGTGTGGGGAAAGAAAGCATGTGTGGGATTTATTGCCGGTGTAGAACTATGCAGGATTTGCTCCTACAGGCAGGTGTAGCTTTCTACCACTGGGTGGAGTGTTTTAAACACCCTGCAGCTGTCCCAGCCTCGCAGAGGCATCTGTACTCCTTGCAGTAGCACAGCCTTTCTCCTAAGTGCTTGATAGACTAAACCTTGAAGCTGAAACACTTGAAAATTCAGGCCCCATTTCTCCTTTCATGGTTTCTAAACAGGCAGCTGCCACGACACCAACACGTCTGTGCCGCTCTGCGCCCCGGAGTGTTTGTTGCTGCTGGACTCCACGGGCGTTGGAAAGCGTTTGGTGTTTTACAGAGTGGGTCCCAGCTGCAGATTGAGGGGATGATGACTGGAGTGCTACATCTGGCAGGAGATGAAGAGAACAGATTCTTTGGTTCCTTGGTCCAGAAAGAAAGCTATTAAACCTTAATCCTAAACAACTGTATGTGAGAGAGAGGGAGAAGGTACAGAGGCCTGACAGAGACAGACCTACCTGTCACATTCCTTTCTGGATTAGATATAAGCAGTTCCATTACGCTGCTAGTGGAGCTCCAGTAATGAAGATGGGATGTTCTGTAGCATTCTATGTATAAAAAATTACATCTTGGAGCTCCTAAAGTGCACATTTTCAGGGAAGTCTCACCTCATCGTGAGAGTATTTCTATTAAGCTCTTCCTCCATCTGTAAATCCAGACGTTTTCCATCTGGTGTGATGCTGTTAAGCTGGGCAGGGCTCTGTCTAGCCTCTCCACCTGCCAAAGTCTGGGCTGTCTGACTGGGATGCTGCAGGGGGATGCTGAGGGGGATCAGAGGGGAAATTAATCCTTCTGAGAGCTCAGAGCTAAGGGCTTAGTAACGGGGATGCACTTCCCCTCTTCTGGAAAAAGCTACAAGGAGCCTAGTGCTGGTCATGTCCTTGCTGACTTTGGTACATTTACATGAAAAACTAAATTCAACAGGTGGGTTGGAGCGTGAGTTAAGCTTGAATTACATATGTGGTTGTTGGTTTTAGTTTAATACTGGGTAAGTATTTCTCATGGAAGTCAGTTAAGATCAAAAGGTGACGTTTTTGGACTTACTTGAGGGTGCTGTTTGAGAACAAGTCCAGCTGTAGAGCTAGTGATGCTTGGTCAAAATGCTGGAGCCATAGGATTTGCAGGGCAGATCAGGTGTAATCTCAGGCTGCTAATCCACAGCTATTTGAAATTGTCAGCATGACTCTTCCTGGCAGGTATTAAGCCAGAGCAGCTATTGTTTTCCCTCTGGTGGTCATGCTCTTGCTCTGATTTCAGCAGAAGCTGGGCTGTGTGTTCACACCCTACCTGGGCTGGATGTGTTTTCTGTGAGATCAGGAATTGCCCAAATGTGGCATTAGTGATTGTGAAAGCAGAGCTTTAATCTCTGTGAAAATCAGTGAGACAGGGAGCTGTTGCACAGAAGCTGAAGGCAGCAAGCTCTGGCAGTGAACCTGTCAGTCTGGAGGGGTTGTGATGCCCAGCCTGGACACCAAGAGCCAGGTCCTTGCTGTCCCAAACACTGTCATCACACCAGGTCCTCCCCATTTGCACCAGGGTACTTAGAATAACAAAAAAAAAAGAAAAAAGTAAGCATTCATGAGCCAAAACCTGAACTGTGGGGTTGCAGGAAGCAGGAGGAGGGGAAAGGCTTTGTGCCCTCATTTCTGTGTTGCTGCCTGATAACCTCTGCTAACCTATGAAGTGTTTTTCACTCCTGTTATTAACTAATCAGTTAATGGAACTTGTAAGCACCATCTGACCACATCTCAAAGGAAAACTCACCCAAGTTTTACTTTGAGAGATTTGAGCACTGACAGCAAGCTGGAAGATCAAAATTTTTATAGTGTTAGATTCTTCTGCAGGTTCCTCACTGCGCTGTATCCAAACGTTTCTTCAGTGTTGAGTGCATGTCTTCTACTTCATTTTCTCTAGCAGTGCATTTATTATAGCTCTTGCCGGGGAGGGAAAAAAAATTAATCCCTCTTTACAAACATTTAGCTCTAGTACAAGATACACATGATATAAGCATTGGGCTTTTTGTTTTTCTTGTAAGAGTATTTTACACTGCAATGTTTTTCCCCCTCTGCTGTGGTTATTTATAAATAGAGATTTTTTCAGGTCTTGAAACGGGATTTGCAAAATCTAGAGTGTGAAGCAGAAGACGATGTAATTTAAACACAGGAGGGAGAACTTAAGAGATGGCAGAGCATTGAGAAGTTGTATTTATTGGAACACTAACTGTTGGATTGAGCATGAAAAAGCTCATTTTCAGGAGGCTCTTCTGATGCCCATCAGGCTAAAGTTTCTCATCTGTAAAAAACTAAAAATGTGCTCTTTTTAATAAAAGTACATTCACCAGACTCCAGAAACTCCTAAATCACCTTAAAAATAATAATAAAACCATGAGATTCAGCAAATCTACAGTTGCTAGATTGGTAACAAACGTTACTAATTTGGAGAAAAGCATTGTGAGGTTGTGGTGAGCAAAAAGCAGAACATTTATGACTACTTCTCTAACAGTGGCAAGTGTCAGTCTGCAAATAAGATCCAGGAGAGATTGTAAGGAAGCAGAATATGGAGTAGGCTGAGTATGGAGTAGAGTATGGAGTGGTTTGAAGTTGAGGGAAAGGGCAAGAATGGATATGAACCAAGAACTCGCTGTGGCAGGTATTGGATGCAGCTACACAAACACGAGTATTTATTCATTAATGCTGTTTCTAAAGAAAGGGTGAGGTTCAGGTGCTGTGTGCCTTCACTGGGGTGTCCTGCCTCTGTCTCCACCTGTTGCATTATGTTTTGGAGACTGGGAACCCCGAGTGCTGGTGCTCTGGGCAGAGGTGTGTGCTCCAGGGCTCTGTGCTGCTGTTTTCTCTCAGAACAGCTGCCAGATACCGCAGTGGAGACCCATGGCTCTTGTACTGCAAAGCAGGTGTGCCCCTTGCTCGGGTCTTGTTCGTTTGAGGGCCGGTCTCTGTCTTTTCCTGCTCTGCCCAGCACTGCATGGGAGGAAGGGTCATGGAGTGCCATGGAAAAATGCAGTTGCAGGCCTAAAAATAGATTCCCTGAGAATGACTTTGAGAACCAACCAAACCGAAGGAATTTGTGGTATGTTGCTACCACCTGTGTAATTCCAGTCTAAGTCACTGGCTTCAGAGGAGGATTTCACTGTGACTCCCCTGGGAGTGTCAGTGACTCCCATCCCTGCATGTGTGATGGAGGATAAGCAGCTTGGGGCTTTAGCCATGTAGAGATGTTCTCTCTTTCCTTTCTTTGTGCCTTTCCTTCTCTGTTCTTCCCTTGTTCACAGTGTGGTTTGGGCACTGGTGCAGTTATTTGGCACAAGGTTTGGAGACAGCCAGGGTGACACTGCTGGAATAGACCTCTCCATGAGATTGCTGAAGGTGCAGCGAACTCACTCCCATGCCTCAGCCTGCTTCTCAGAGAGAGCAGGAGCCAGGTTTTTGTGTATCAGGAGATTCTTTGATTTGGTTTGACACTGCAGTGTCCCCTTTGATAGAATCAGGGAATGTGTGGGGCTGGAAGGGACCTTGAAGCCCATCTTGTTCCACTCCCTGCCATGGGCAGGGACACCTTCCACTAGGCCACGTTTCTGCGTCCCATCCATGGACCTGAGGAACATGCTGCACAAGTACAAGAGACATTTGGAAGAGGTGCAAAATTGCAGAGCACAGCACAGGCACCCAAAGGCTGAGTACCCACCCTGCCCGCTATCCCACTTCCTCATGCTCTCCTGAACATACTCCCCTGTGCAAAGTTTGAGCTCAAGTCAGTAGGTTTTTATTGCTTCAAGCCCTGGATAGAATCTGGGAGCAGAGCTATTAGGATGGGTAAAATCTGAACTTTAGAAAATTATTTTTCTGTGGAATGAAGTACATTAAAATTATGAGATGCCTCCGCTATGTGAGATACTTTGTCAAACCATTATTTACCACTGACAGTGCTGGGACAGACCACAGAATCACAGAACAGTTTGGGTTGGCAGGGACTTTTAAAGGACACCAGTCCACCCCTCTGCAATAAGCTGGGACACCTCCCACTAGATCAGGTTGGTCAAAGCCCCATCCAGCCTGGCCTTGGGATTTTTCCAGGGATGGGGCATCAGGGATGTACCAAATGCCTGGTACAAAGCCATAGCACACTGCATGCAATGGATGTCAGAATCTGGTAGACTGTAGATAATGAGCCAAAACCTGACTTTCAAGTTCATGGCCCTTATCTCATGTTCCACCCCAGCCTCTGAGCTTATTCCAGCACCAGCCTGGCTGCAATGGCCCTTTCCCAACATGCTCAGAGCAGCTGAGCTCTCCTGTTGGCCTTGGCCACTGCCAGGCTGCAGGTGGGTTCTCCGTGGTGTGACTCAGCCCCTGACATCCCAACCAGTCACCTGCAGCATCCACAGCTGAAGCAGCTCCTGATCTGCATCTGATAGAGGGTTCTAGGCTGCCAAAAGGGCTGCTCAGTGCCCAGATTCCTCATCCCCCAGGAATGGGGCTGGGGCTGTGCCAGGCAGGTTCAGGGTTGTGTGTAGCTCCTGTAGCTCTTCACTGTTCTGTGTTTGATTCATCCCTGAAAAACCTGGCACCTGAGCACCACGGTGGCTCTGGAGGAGCACAGCTGCTGTGTGAGCACATAGTCTGAGTCCCAGGTGAGGGCAGATAAGGTTAAGTTGGTGTGTGCCACATCCACAGGGCCCGATTAGGAAATGAGTGTTCTCAGCAGTTGCTGAACGAGTGCATTTTACAGTCTGTTGTTTGTCCTAGGGGAAGCTTTATTTATTATATAAATTTATGATTTGTGATCTCCGTTGAGGCCAGAACGGGTCAGTTTGACATGTTTTGAAGTGACTATCAGCTGTTAGAAGCATGGATTTCATATAAATAAAATCCTTTAGGACATCAACCACCAGAAATATGCTGAAGTCCATCAAGGTTTTTGTTAATCTGCTAGTAAACTTGTAACTGGAGCTGCCTGTGCCCCTTTCAACCGTGAGAGTTTGAGATAGGAAAACAAAGGAAGGACTCTTCACAGGGAATACAACATTCTGGTGATGG
Organism: Edolisoma coerulescens; assembly: GCA_013397115.1. Lineage (NCBI taxonomy): Eukaryota > Metazoa > Chordata > Aves > Passeriformes > Campephagidae > Edolisoma > Edolisoma coerulescens. The sequence continues at coordinate 385,520 of VWZW01008125.1, read as the reverse complement.
CAACTGTATTTCTAAAAATATTGTATGTGACTTACGCAGCTGCCTGTTGCAGGTGTGTGCACGGTGCTGATAGCTTGGTAGCTATGTAGTGTGAGCTGAGGCATCGCTGGCTTTTGCAGGCTGCTTGGTGGTGTTCTCCAAGCTCTCTGTGTGCTGAGAAGAAGTAGAAGAGATCTCTCTCCTCCCGTTTCGAGTCTTGATGCCTGAGTGATAGAAGTTTCTGCAGCTACTGTTGCACAATTATACACCTGTGTGAATGTAGCTGCTGAGTGTGGTGGGACTCCTCCAGTTTCAGCCCTAAGGTTGTGTGGTAGCTGTGCAGCTCAGTGCTAGAATAAGGAAAATTAGATGTGATTTTAAAGGGCAGTTTAAGCTGAGCACCCTGTTCTTCCTGCCCTCCAGGGAGGTGTCAGAGATGGTGGTTGTTCTGCTGGAAAAAACCCCTTCCAGCCTGCGGCTTCCCTATGGGACAGGGTTAAGCCTGCTCATCTTCCTGTAGGACAGACAAGAAACCATTAGCAGTGAGGCTTGTACCCTTCCCGAGGAACGGGGAGAGAAAAACCTACATTCCTTTTCCTTGTGAGATGGAGTTACATCACTGTCAGTGCTCAGAGCTGGATTTGTGTCAGTCCCTCCTCCCCATGTGCGAGTACTAAAGACAATCAGAGCAAACATGTGGAACTCGGGATCAGCCTGTGGCATAAGGCAGGCCCTTCTCCTGGGTTTGACCTCTTTATTCCATTTTCCAGGTGTGCTTCAAGCCCTTGAGTGTGCACAGCAGCAGAGGTGCCTGCCAGGACAGGGCTGCTCTGCTGTGATGCCCTCGAGGTTCCAACAGCGTGGACAAGCTGTTCCTCGGAGAAGTGGTTTCTCCTGCTGTTTGTTTTGGACGGTGCCCCTGGTCTTGCTCAGCAGCAAGCTCCCTGGCAGGTGGGGAGCACTGGTTCTACCTGCTCTGTTCCTCCCACAGCTCCTGTGCTTGCCTCAGCTGAGGCCTGCAGGCTGGAGGGATGGGGTGGAGCGTGTTCCTCCAGGCTCAGTGCCCTGGGGGATGCTGCCCTCGCCCTAGCAGGGCAGCAGGACTGCACTGAACTGTTGTCACACCTGGCAGAGGTTCTCTGGGGTGACCTGGCAGAGGTGACACCTCAGTTTTATCCCTCAAGATGCCCCAAATTGCCTGTGTGGCTGCTCTGGCAGGGCTGTTCATGTGAGCACCTGAGGTGAGGCTCACATGAGGCTCACCTGAGGTGAGGTTCATACCCATATTTGTGTGCAAGGCTGTTCATGCCCATGTTTGTCCACATTAGCGCTCTCCAGGCTGCCTCTGAAAAGGCCCAGCTGTATTTGCAGAGGAGATGAGTATCTTGGGTGTGCTTTCAGCTGAGGAGCATGCCACATCTTGCATGGGCTGTGACGACGTGCAGCACACATGAGACCTGTGTGTCCCTGCAGTCACACCTCGTGGCTGATCACTGACGTGATGGCCTGAGACCCTGTGTAGGAGGGGTCCTCCAACAAAGAGATGGCTCTAAGTCAGGCTGAGCTTCCTGAGGTCTTGGGCAGCCAGGGACGGTGCAGAAAACCATCCTTGGATGAGGCCATCCATCTCCTGAAGGTGAGGGATGGGGATACTTGGCAAATAAAGTCTGTAAGACATGGCTTTACAGTGTTCTGCAGCACTTGTGGTCTGGAGTTAATTATTTTTCTGCACTCGGTGAGACTGGGGTTGGGTCCTTAGACAGCTTTTGGAGTGAGTGGATGCCCGTTGGGACTTCAGGGTTCACAGAGGCTGATTGTCATCCAAGAGATGTATTTACATTTGTTCCTAACTCCTTTTGAACAAGTTATGCAACGAATTCTGCAAATTTCATTTCCACTAATAGGAGGTCTCAAGAAGTGGAAATGAGGGTGACAAGTGGGTCTTCAGGGACGGTGCTGTTAGGAGCTGCGAAACTCTGTAGCAATGTTGCGAGTAACAGTCCTGGGAGCTCTGGTGTGAAATAAGGTGGTAAGGGATTTTTACTCCCTGAAAAACTGTTGTGCAAGCCTGTTTTAAGTTTTGTAGACGAGGAGTTTAGTGCTTGCATCAGGAAGTGGTAATACTGAAAGAACCCTTGCTTATAAATGGCACTTATTTTAGTATTCATGTCATTTATGCTGTAGCTCCCCTCTTTTTGTCCTTGCTTGTAGTTAAAGCAAAATCTTGGGGTGGGGAGGAAGAGGACAAAAGGCAAAGAGAAATATAAAGATTAAAGGATGTTATAGATCTTCCCAGCACCACAGAGTGTCTCTACCAAATCATACTTAATGCTTTACTCATCAAAGGCAAACGTGTCAGCTCTTTCCAGCTGGCTCGCTGTGCTTGGGCAGAGACACATCCACCCAGAGTGGGATTTTTTGTGGATTACACCTCTCAGAAGACTGGACTGTGGTATTGTTGTCTGGCTTGGACTCTCTCCATCTGGGAGGACATGTCTGAGTTGTGGATTCAGCTCACAGCCTCCTTGCAACACGTGGCCAGCGCTCTGCAAGCCTGTCACTTTTGGTATGATTTCAAATTGACTGGATTTAGTCTGAGACACTGGCTGACAGAAAGGATTTCCCTTTATGCTGCTGGTGATGTCGCACCAAGCTCAAACCTGCGTTGGGAT
>VWZW01008125.1:301233-376159 GCA_013397115.1 Edolisoma coerulescens | reverse complement strand
CTTACGGACCTGCAGGAGACGCTCTGCCCAGAGAGGCTGCACAGTTGCCATCCTCAGAGCCTTCTGTGACTCAGCTGGATCAAGCCCTGAGCAAGCTGGTGTGAATTCATAGCTGACCTTGCTTGGAGCAGGGCTCTGGGCTGCAGACCTCCCCCGAGGCCCATTCCAACCTGAATCATCCTACGAGCCTCATGAGGAGGTTGCTAGATGAGCTTGCTGATTAGCTCTGGGTCTTTCCCTGGTGAGCAGCTGCTCACTTCAAATTTGTACTGTTTGGAAACAAGCTTTTTATTTCTTGTACCTTGTCCAAAAAAAGGGAAGGAAAAACCCCTTATTCCTGTGAGCATTGCAGCTAGGATGCCTGATTTACTGTGAGTTTGTGTCTTGATGTCGATTGACTTCAGTGTTGAAGAAAGTATGAGCTCTGATTAAAAGCTCTGATGGTCAAGGCCTTTTAAGAGGTCTCTGGTGTGTGTTTCTCCAATATTTAACAGGACACGAACCCGCAGATTGATTCTTACTCTGAATGGATACACTTAGAGGGTCTTTTTCTCCTCTCTCTGTTCTTCCCAACATAAACCTTCAGAAGCCTTGTAGAAAAACTGGTTCCTTGAGATCTCTCCTTCTTTGTCCAATTTACTTAAAAACTTGCCAGCCTGGGGCATGNTCCCATGGATGGGTCTTCACCCCTGCCTCTGGCAGAGGGAAATGAGGCCATGAGTAAAACAGGAGTGAAGATCAGCAGCGATTCCATCCCACCATTGCAGTTATGTGTTGCACTTGTTTCTTCACAGGAAGAAGTTGCTGCTTGTACCAAACCACCTTCTTTTCCTAATCCTGTCAAAATTTTAGCTCCTGGGCTTGCTCCCATGTTGGGACAGAGCTGAACCTCACCATTAGTTTCAGAAAGTGCTTTGAGACAGCCAGGGATAAAACAACAGTGTGGTCACAGCTTTTTCTGTATTCAGGAAATACAGAAATTTCCTGAATTTTCAGGATCAGGATCTAAACTGCTCAGTTCCCGCTGTCTGTAGCCTGCTGCATAAGGCGTGCATCAAGTTGTTGGAAACAGGCCCTAGTCATACAGGAAAGTAGGGGGTAAGAATGTAAATATATCTGTAAGGTAGGAAATATTATGTAAAAATACCTGAGCTGGGCTGGCTGAGACCAGCCCCCATCTGTGTTGGGCTGTAACCTCACATACCTGCATTTATGGACTCATCCCATTGTTTCCTAGCAGTAGTTAGGGACTAGCTCTTTCTGGGCCTAGTAACCACTGTTCAGGTACATTTGGGCTCTGCCAAAGACTTTCCGGGGCTCGGCTGTGTCATGTGATGTGCAGCTGGTCTCGGCGTGGGCTGCGACCTGCACCCATCGCACCTCATGCCTGCTGAGCCTGCCCTGCTCTGCTCCTCCCCGGGGCCGGTCCCGGGGTTTGTTCCCACAGAAGGCAACGGAGAGCTGTGATTGCCACGGAGCAGCCCCAGGCTATGCCAGGAATCCTCCTCGTCGGTGGCTGAAAATACCCAGGTTACTTTCCCAATGACAGCTGATTTCCTAGTTTAAATTTAGGGCTTGAGATCATCGTGGGCAGGCGATGGGTGGATTTTTCCTAATGCAGCTGCAGGGGAAGAGGTTGTGCTCTGTGCTTTCCCTGGAGAACTTCTTTTTGCAGCGGTGTTTTTAGTTAATGTGGGATTTACTCCGGACTTTGCCAAAACTGTTGGTCCTCCTGGTGTTAACAGGTGTTGATAAGATGAGGAACCCCGAGAGGGAGATCAGCTGGTGCTCTTTGACTGTGACATTTCTGTGCTTCCCTTGCCACCCACCGGTACCTTTTTGTCCCTGAGATCACAACTTACGGATCTGCAGGAGAAGCTCTGCCCAGAGAGGCTGCACAGTTGCCATCCTCAGAGCCTTCTGTGACTCAGCTGGATCAAGCCCTGAGCAAGCTGGTGTGAATTCATAGCTGACCTTGCTTGGAGCAGGGCTCTGGGCTGCAGACCTCCCCCGAGGCCCATTCCAACCTGAATCATCCTACGAGCCTCATGAGGAGGTTGCTAGATGAGCTTGCTGATTAGCTCTGGGTCTTTCCCTGGTGAGCAGCTGCTCACTTCAAATTTGTACTGTTTGGAAACAAGCTTTTTATTTCTTGTACCTTGTCCAAAAAAAGGGAAGGAAAAACCCCTTATTCCTGTGAGCATTGCAGCTAGGATGCCTGATTTACTGTGAGTTTGTGTCTTGATGTCGATTGACTTCAGTGTTGAAGAAAGTATGAGCTCTGATTAAAAGCTCTGATGGTCAAGGCCTTTTAAGAGGTCTCTGGTGTGTGTTTCTCCAATATTTAACAGGACACGAACCCGCAGATTGATTCTTACTCTGAATGGATACACTTAGAGGGTCTTTTTCTCCTCTCTCTGTTCTTCCCAACATAAACCTTCAGAAGCCTTGTAGAAAAACTGGTTCCTTGAGATCTCTCCTTCTTTGTCCAATTTACTTAAAAACTTGCCAGCCTGGGGCATGGTGGAAGGAGTTGGATCCTAAACTGCTCATCTACATTCGCACAGAAAGCAGAGCTGCAGACAAACCCCAGACCTTCCGGGCTCTCTTGTGTCCTTGGCTGAAGGCAGAATAGACACTGACCTCTTTGAAAATGTGACCCTTGCTCAGGTTTGTGTGTGAGAGTCAATATCTGCAAGTTTCTGGTGTTGTATTTCTTTTTGTTGAGAAAACAAGCCATGATGTGACCTGTGACTGTGCAGAAGTGGGATGGACCTTCATGATCAAGGACAAGATCAAAAGCAAAGTGTTTTGCATGACGCTCTGGGTGCCCTTTAACCTCTGATCCTACTCCCCCTCTGTCTCCTCCTCTTCCTTTTTTCTTCTCTTTGCTGTCTTTGTTGCTTGGTAGCCCTGGTGTTTGCTACCAAAAGCAAAACTACGGTGCTGTGCAGTGAAATGGGGACGTGGAGAACAAAATCCTGCCTTGCCTTTCCTCTGGTGGCTCCTCTCAGCTGCACTCTGCCACAGGATAGACTCTTAGTCACTAAAACACCATGGCAGGAAGGTCTGTTGTCTGTCTTGGAGCTCCCCTCGTGTGCTTGAAAGATTTGTGTGTCTCTCAGCCAAACCTTGATTTTTTTCTGTTTATTGACTACATGGACCAAAACATGGGACAAGTCCTGGGCTTCAAGTGACAGTTCTGTGACTGGGGGCCCAAATTCCCTGTTGCTGGGCCCATGAAGATTCAGCCTGGACCTGATAGGCGCAGTCTGTGTCTGGAAGGAGTGTTTTACCTCCCACCTCCGACCCCAGGAGGTATCCAAACATCAGTTTAGTGCCCCAAAGGATGACAGGGTAATGATCTGTCACCTTCTTGTGAAGGTTGCCAACCAGTTGTCATCCAGGACAATGGGTGGCCCCATTCCAGAGGTAAAGGACAAAAGAATCTCAGGAAAGCAAGGACAATGAGCAGGATCAGCTGGGGTCTGAAGGCACTGCCAGCTTGCACTGTGGGGTGTTGTGTCCTGTCCTAGACCCCTAAGCCAGCTGAGTGGCAGTAATCTGTCAGCAAGAGGAGATGGCACGAAAATCCTGTCCTAGAGAGGATGAAATGCGTTCTTGTCCTGTGAAATATCAAATGTTGGATGGTTTTGTCTGAGGCATTCGTGTTTCTCTGCTGGGAAGGCTGGGAAGGAGGAATGCAGCTTGTGTTTCCCCCAGGAATGTGGGCTTGGCCAGGCTCTGGCTTCTGCCTCTGGGGGCAGGTCCATACCTGCTGGTGGGCGCAGGGGCTGGAACAGCAACCTGCTCCATTTACATATATTAGAAGAAGTATTTCAACAAAGGAGGCTGTGTTCTGGCTAATTCCCCATTCAGTGCCCTCCACAGCCCTGAAATGCCATCGAGAAGATTGGCCTTGCCAGGGAGGGGTCACGACTACAAAGAGGCAGAGGCAAGGGAGAAGGAGCGAGCGCACCGGGATTTGTCTGAGTGCTGCACATGAAGGGCCTGGTCCCTCCATGCTTCCCATGCTCTTTGTGTTGCATTCCCAAAAGAAATATGGTGCAGGAGGGTGGTGTGAGTCCAGTGGTGTGGCCTGGAACAGCAGTGGTGTGAGCAGGGCTCCTCTTGCTGTGCTCCACCTCCTGCAAGCCAGCAGGGAAAGGTCTCAGCAGAGAAGAAGAAGCCACATTTTATAAAGGAAATTATAATTACATTGCAGTGGTACTTAGGTCTTATATGTGGTATGAGTTTCACTGTGAGAGACTTCAAAGCACCACTGGGTAAGTGCTGCTGGGCTGCTGTAGTGGGTGGGGAAACTGAGGCACACAGGTTTGGTCCTCCCTGGAGGTGAGGAAACAGCTCAATGCTAGAGGTGGAGACAGGTTTTCTGCCTTTGCCAGCCCTAGAGAGCAGCCCAGGCACTGGGAGAGCCAGAGGAGTTGTCCCACTGTGGGTGTGACCCCGCACAGAGCTCAGGTGCTTGCGGTGAGATTTCGGTGGAGTTCAGACCTGAACTTTAACATTTTAATTCCCCCTTCCAGTACTGCCGAGTGCTGTCTCCTGGCAGGGCCCTCACTACAGCGCACAGGGATTCATGGAGCCCCTTCAGACGTATTCCCAACCCATTTGCCATGGCAAAGCTCTGTCTCCAGACTGGGTTTGCAGGAAGCCTTTGGTGCCTGGCAGAAAGCCCAGGCTGAGATCTGAGCACCTCTGAGCGAAATCCAGTGAAATTCTCACTTCTTCTGGGGCTGGACCCACACTTAAGGTGAATTTTTCCCCTGGTTTTACGGGCTTGATTGAATTTTATTGCAAACAGAATGACTGCAGAAGGGCAGTCACCAAGGTCTCGTGGAGCAGGTGGTGGCGTTCCGAAGGGGGCAGGAATTGGCCCCACCTTGCAGAGTAAATAAACATATGGATCACAGAGTGCAGGGGGTGGGGCCAGTAAAAGGAGGGCAAAAGGACCTATCTGGCATCTCCTACCTGGGGTGGGCCTGGGTCTTCCAGCCTGAATCCCACCAAAGCTTGCTAAGTTTTTCCTGCTCTGAGTCAACGGGGAGACCTGAGGCCAGACAGATCAGTCCTCTGAGCTGGAAGATCTCTACCTGCTGCTCTCCTGACAAAGAAACCATCTGTCCTGCTTGCTGCTAGCTGGATTGCTGCTTCTAAATTTGATCCTGGACTATGGAAAAACTTGTCAGCTCCTAAAGCAGCTGGCTGGAGAAGCTGGTTGGCAGCCTGCAGCAGGGAGCGGTGTCCAGCGCGCATCATGTTTTGGCATGTCTATGTCTCTTTCGAGCAGCCTTGGAAGGCTTCCCAAGATATTAGCTCTTTATGGAAAAGAAAAAGAAAAATAGGCAAACCCCAGTGGCTGCATTGCAGCACATCCATAACCATCTCCCTGCAGCTCACGGGAGCAGGCGAGCAGCCACGGCACCGCGTCGCAACACAGCGCGCTCGCCCTGGATTTCATCCAGCCTGTGATTTCCTGCTCAGCTATGATTATCCTGCTCTGCCTTCTACAAACACCTTGAAAAAGAAGTGCTCTGACAACAAAATGACTGGAGCAGGCTTCTAGGAAAGCCTGCTGTACACGGTGCCTTGGGGAACCCCATGGCCTCACAGGGCAGGCAGCCTCGAGTGCTGGGAAGCCTGCTGTCAGTCAAGATATCTGTGTGTGCCAAGTCTTCTAAAGAGAGTATAGTGGTCTGTTCTTCTACCCTATATCTGATGCAGCTGATTGAACACTTTATCTCACATGTGAATTGCAGGAAATCAAAGCCATGACTTGGGTTCAGTGAATCCAGGTGTTGGTGCTGGCAATCGCTGACTGGAGTTGGGGTTTTTTGAGGCTTGCACAGCAGCTGGAGCCTGGTCCCATTGTCAGGTTGGCTTTGCACCTCTTTGCTTCTGCTATCAGCTCCAGAAAGGCAGTCAGAGAGGTTACAGGGCTGCCTGGCAGCATCTCCCACTGGTCAGGAGTGGGGGATGCTGGCCGGGGATCCAGGCTCTGGGAGTGTGACGGATGAGGCACAGGGATGTGTCCCTGTGTTGCCCAATGCTGGCCACTCACGGATGGCTGCAATCACAGCAGTCCGTGGGCACTTCTGCGAGGCTGGATGACAAAGCTCCTGACGAGAGAGCAGCGCTGACCTCAGTGACCAAACAACTGTGTTTGTTTCTATTTCAGGCTGCTGCGCTTTTTTTAGCCTTTTGACAGAGGAGGTCTGCTAATCTGTGGTAACTAAGGATTTTCTCCAGTCCATGAGTCCGTCGGTAAAATATCCATGTGCGTATTATTTCGCTCTGCTGACACCTCAAATATTTTAATGTGCATTTTAGTGCTGTTTGTTGAATGAAACGGGTGTTTGCAAAAGATGTCAACATTGAAGTGGAGTTTGCCAAAGCTGACGTGGTCACAGCTCACTGGGAAGCCAAATGTGCTGTGCAAATACAGAAAAAGTGGTGATATCAGTGACCTTTCCTCTGTGATAGGAATTCTATGCTATCGCATAAAGTGGATGGAGAAGGGACCTCCATCCATCCATTCATCCATCCTCGGGACTTTCCTCTTCTCTCTCACCTCTAATACCAGTTTCCTTGTGCAAAATGCAGGAAAATGCTCCATAGAGAGATTTGCTCTGGGAAAAAGCAAAGTATTGGTAACTGGAGTAATCAGCAGGATACACCAGGATACTGAAGGCTTTGGAGAAACATGTAAAGCAAAAACTGCTTTTTAAAATTAAAAATTTAAATTGAATTTGAAATTAAAATGGGCAACAGAGTTCGCTGCTTTTTATGCAGCCTTCTAGTGTGTCTGGAGCAAATTGGGAGGGAGAGGGGAAATAAGTGCCTTTCAATTAAAGGAGGGTTGCTGAATATAATCAGCCTGGTCTTATTTAGGGAACACCCTGGGGACGTGTAATTGGAAGGTAAGATAGCCCTGTATATAATGTTATGGGAGGCTGTCAGCAAGTGGCTGTGCTCCAGACAGACATCCAAGGCGTTTTCTTTAGTGTGTGAGCCAGTGCTCAGTTTGGGGAGGACAAGCTGTGGTGATGTTAGCTTTTCATTCTGTCCTGCTCTGCGGAGAATCCAGCACCTCGGAGAAGATGTTTAAGAGTGCATTTACCTCTTGCTTGCCTGCTTTGCTCTGAATTTTTCCAACAAGGCACTTTAACCGGTGTAAATGTGTCAGGGTAGTGAGCAGGTCCAGATTTGGGGGCTGATTTTTGTTCTGCTGGAAAGGCAGCCCAGGAGGTTACCTGAGGGGCAGCCCTGGGTGGGAGATGGTCTGGACAGTGCTGAGAATGTACAAATAAACACGTGCGAAGGAGATGCCCCCTGGGCTCATGTGAATTGGTGACCTTGACAAACAGATGCTTGTTAAGGGGGTCAAATCTATAGGTCTCTGTAATGCCCACCTGTGAATAGTTTCCTCTTTAGCAGCTGAGCCCATCACCTGTGTTCAGGGTTTGAGTTTCACACCTCTGCCAAGCTGGACATTTCCTAGCTCTTTGTGAGCAGGAAATCTCTCCTTTCCGTTTTTCTGCACTAGCAGAGATATGTGATGATGTGCATGAGCCTCTAATTGGCTCCATGGATTATGTGTGCAGAACAGAGCCCGTGAGCCTGACCCGGGATCCCCCATCCATCTGCAGCTCAGGGGAACAGGGACTTGAGAGATCTTTGCACAATACAGACATTCAACGGGTTTAATATTGCAGGAACCCCAGCTCGGCTTAAATCGCCAGTGCTGAACTCTGCATCCATACTTATCAACTTTCTTCTTTATGAATCACTCGCAAAGCTCATATTTGACTCTGAAAATGTTACTAAAATTCATTCATCTCTGGCTGTACTGCATTTCTCTGCAGGTCAGACACCAGGTCCTAAGTGGGATCTGATACCGATTCAAAACACATTGAGGTTTTTCGTCCAAATCCTTTTCTTTAAGTGCACCATGGCAAATCTGGATGTTTAATGCATTTGAGGAGAAAAATAACATTTTTTTTCTTTTTCTTTCAGTCTTGCAGATAGTCTTACTCTGTAAAATGTGTTGCAAAAGTAGGAAGTGTATCTGCACACAGGGTGATTTCTGCTGAAGGGGGGGTCAGTGTTTATTGTGAGGCTGCTCTGGGATGAATGAATGAGTATCAAATCATGTAATACAAGTATCTGGGGTTACTGTGAGTCAGTGAACTTCAATTGCAGCATAGGTAACACCTCAGGCCCTCTCTTCCAATAGGAAAAAGAAATTCACAAGGCAAAATCAGGAGAGTCTGTCAACCAATGAACGTGTGCTCTGGGAGTGAGTCACATTCATAAAGAGTTTCAAGTTTGTGGTCTGCAGATCCTGAGAGATGATTAAACCCACATAAAAGACCTTTATTAATACAGTTTCTACAGTTCTGCACCAATCTTAGTGCAGATGGAGCAAGAGAAGGAGGATGGAGGGGGGGAATTACTTACCCGTGCTGGCAGTGTGAGTCACTGCCACGCTGAGTGAAACAAAATCCTGTGGGCTCTGCATACACTATTATCTCAAAATTCCTATCTGGGACAGAAGCTTTGGTAGCTGCAGTGATTGGCCGACAGGATTTTTAGCTGCAGTGTTTACCCTGGATTGCTTTGAAGCAGGTTTCCACCTCCTGCTCCCTGGTACCCACTGCCCCAGCTGCCTGGCTGGGGTGGTGACCCCGGGTCCCCATCACTGTTCAGCACTGGGATAAAACAGAGGGGCAGGTCAGCCCCAACTGCTTATCCAGGGTTCTCCTGCAGTGGTAACCACCTCTGCATGGACTCCTGACAAGATGCTTGTTGGGTCTCTCTTCCCACCACTGGGACCAATTCACAGATTTATGGAATCCTTGTCCTGGGTTTGGAGTAATTTGTCTTCATTTTTAACATTGATATGATTTCTTCTTAACGTTTCTGTGCCTAGAAGTCTTCTGTTAAAGAAAATGTTTCTCATTATCAGCTGTGAGATTGCCAGGTCTGGGAAATATTTCTGGTTTCTATTACTGTCCTGGTGTACATGAGACATCCCAGAACCAAAGATGATGAGACCTCTGTTTTATCTATAGGAACAAGATGTTACTGGGTATGGGGGGCTGCAGCCCCATCCATGGTACCCCCACCGAAATCCTGTAGTCTGTCATCAGGTGTCCCCCTTGGACACCCAGCATGGGGATGCCTGGGGGTGCCTGTCCCTGCAGTCCGTGTTCTGCCACCCTCCTGGCCTGCCCAGCTCGTTGCAGGAGAAAAATGGGTCTGGCTCTGACACACCTTTGGTGCTGCAGCAGCAGCTGACAGGGAAAGTGCCGGAGCAAGGATGGGGAGGGTGGGAAGAGGGGCAAGTTCTGGAGCGACAACCTCCCGACATCAGATCAGAGGTGGCTCTGTGGTAAAGGAGAGAGGGACCCACGCAGTGTTTGGCTGAACCAGGCGACTTCTGGGGTGGGAGCTGCCTCCCTCATCTTGGGAAAACTGCTTGAGACAATTTCCCCATAGAATTTGACCCAAACTTTGTCAGGGAGTGAAGGCATTTAGCAAGGTTTGTCCTGGTCCCTGTGTGTTTCTAAGGGGCTGCAAAACAGATTTACTCAACAGCATCTGTTTAGGTCTTTCAGGTGGGCTCTTCTCTACCTAAGGCGGGTCTCCAGAAGGCAGGAGATGTCTGTGGCCCTCACACACTCCTGTTAGAGCTGTGGGTAGGACAACTTTTCTCTTCCATAGCCTTTGACCTNGAAGTGTGTCCTCCTCGGCTGCTCAGGGGCTCCTCAAGGAGATGCCATAACTTTGCTTTCACATTTCATCCTCCTCTGGGGCAGGAGGGAAAAGGACCCTTTTATCACCTGTCCCCATGGGAAACCAGTGACAGGAGCAGATCCCAGCTCAGGCCACACTTTTCCTACCTGATCACACCCTGCAATTTTCTGCCTAGATAAATAATCCCACACCAGCTTCCGGAAGGGCAGTCGCATACTGAACTAAATATTTCTACAAGCAAATACTGCTCTAGTATTTTTGGCATGAGACTTAATAAATAAACAAATTCGCTGTTCCTCAGGATCGTGTCCACCTCTCTTCTGCGGCTGTGCCAGGCTGGATGTTATCCTGAGCTTTACTGAGTCTTTTCCCATCAAATTTAGGTGTTGAGAAAGATGTTCTCAGCTCTTTATCTTCCTCCTGAAGAATCAAAGTGCAACTGGTTTCAGCCATACCTTCTGGCTCCTTCGCATTTTTAGGACTTTTCATATGGAAAGGAGCTAGAAAATAATTTTCCCAGATCTGCCTTAGAGGGAGAGCTGGTAGCAATGACTGCTCATGGCTCTGCTCCACAGAATGGTGCCATCCAGCTCATCCCACATCCAAGTGGAGCTCTGCACTGGTATCCTTCAAGGGATGTGGTCTCCTCCCTGGACTGGGGGTCTCCTGCATAAAGAGCTCCTTGGATGGGGCCAGATTGGTTGATGCAGCTCATCATCAAAGCAAAGGCTGCATCCAACTCTGCTGCAAAGTGCCTGGGTGGAGAAAGCCCTCTCTAATTACTGCTTATGAGTAATAACAGCAACATTTGTGCTGAGCATGCTCTGCTCTGAGGGCATCACTTCGGCTGGGGCTGCTCCTCGTGTGCCGAAGAGAGAGGAAAAGGGGGCTCAAGTCAGCTGATGGCAGCTTCCCCGTGTGGCTGGGGGAGCTGGGAGCACTTATCCAGGCACGGATCAGCCAGAAATTTAACCAATTATTTATCACTCTTCACCCAGGATGGTGAAGGCGTGAGGCAGGGCCCAGCTGTTCCCTGTGGGGCTGGCGGGAAGGGGCCCCAGGAGCTGGGAATGACCACCAGGCACATCAGGACCTCACTGGGCAACATCTCATCCTGTGGCCCACGGACAGATCACTCCCCATGGCTAAAACTGGCATGTACCTGTGCTGGTGTGTCCAAGGGAAGAAAAGGACTGCCCAGAGGGGTGGTGGATGCCCTATCCCAGGAAAGAGAATCCCAGAATCACTTGGATTGGAAAAGCCCTCTGGGACCATCGAGTCCAAGCTGTGCCGTGTCACCAGCCCAGAGCACTGAGTGCCACACCCAGTCCTTCCTTGGACACCTCCAGGAGTGAAGACTCCAACATCTCCCTGGGCAGCCCCTTCAAGTGTTAAATCACCCTTTCCATAAAGAAATTCCTCTGAATGCTCAACCTGATCCTCCCCTGGTGCAGCTTGAGACCATGAAACATTCAAGGCCAGGTTGAACAGGGCTTGGAGCAGCCTGGTCCAGTGGAAGGTGTCCCTGCCCATGGCAGAGGGTGGGATGAGATTGGCTTTAAGGTCCCTTCCAACCCAAACCATCCTGCTATCCTATAAAGGAGGGTGGCTGTTGGGGCACCCACCAAGCCCCACAGGACAGGGAGGGTCCCAGTGAGACCATGAACCAAATGTGCCATTTGGGAGACAGGACCTGCCTGTCTCAGGCCAGGACAAGCTGTGTTTTACCCAACAGGTTGTTGCTGTTTGCGTAAGGTGGCATTAAAGCATCCTGCCCTGCAAGCTGGGAAAGGCTGGTGAGGTCCCCACTGCCTCTCCAGATCTTTGACTGGAGTTTATCTCCAGATCTCTGACTTCATCATTGCACAAGTATTTAAAAGAAAACCTCACAATGAAGATTTCCCTAAGTAAATTCTGCTAAACTACATAATTTTTTTTCCTGGCGAATTTACTTTGCTGACAGGCAGAGAGAAATTTCTCACTACAGAGAAATTTGCAGGGTTTCATCTTCTGAGAAGGTTTCAGAGCCCTCATTCGAGAGGGGGATTTTTGCAGAGTGAATTCAGCAGATATGGTCATGCTATGCAGTGGCAGAAGAGGCTTTCAAAAAGGGCTGAGACACTTCTCCTTTCCTCGAAATGTTAGCTGGGGAATTCGCTTTGCTGCCTTCAGCTGCTGCTCTTCTAAGGAAATCCCCAGTGCAATACCATACCAGTAAAACATTAAAAAAAATCTCTTCTGGGCCCTAGTCCCGTGCCTGGACAGTTTGCTGTACGCTGGGAGGTGTGGCCTTGAGGAGAACCAGTCTTTCACATGCACGTTCAGAAAACACATTTTAAAAAACCTATTAATGTAATTTAATTTTGCTGATTGAAGCCTATTAAAACACAACTTTAGTTTTGCCATTATGAAGAAATCCACATCCTCAATAATGATTTTTCCTCGTTTTTATTTTTTTTTCTTTTTTGTCCCTCTCTACACAAGTCTCTATGGATGGACCCTGTTACTGGGTAGATGCTTTTCGCTTTTCAGCTGTAGCTGATATTCATGGTCTGACAAGATGAAATTGTCCATTCTAATGATCTACCTTAGAATTATTCCATTGTCTAATTAGAAACTTTGTAGCCTAATCTTCAATTAACATGGCATCAGGAGCTAATACTTTTGCTGAAATAGATATTTTGCAACAATTTTGCCCCCCCCAAAATTGGAAAATTGATTTATTTTCATACTTTGAAGAGGCAGAACCATTTTATGGGTGCTGGTGCTATTATTCTCTGATTTTCTGTAGTTAGGAGAATTTAGTTGTTAAAAAAAAAGTCCCTGGAAAACGGGTTATTTTGATCCTGATTTGCTGGCCAGTTGTTTCCCAGGGAAGTGACTGTTGCATGAGAGAATTCAGAAAAGAAACTGAGAACATTCCTTTCCCATAGTTCCTCCTGGATTTTTATGATTATATTATGGAAAAAGACAGTAGAATTAGGACTACAGGAGCTGTGGAGAAGGCAATTCATTGTAGCAGTAGAGATCTTGAACTCGGCCAGGACCCAGTTCCAGAAATGAAGGTGCCACCTGGAGTGGTCCCTCCTCACCTCTGTCTTGCAGAGGCATTTCAGTTGTACGTCAGCTTTAGCCTTGGCTCTCTCTCTTATTAGATTAATTAAAAGTTAATCACTTCCCTATCTCTTCTTCCCAACACAGAAAGCTGTTTGAAGTCACCGTGACCTGTTTGAAATCGTGGATTCGGGGAGGCTTGTTTACCTTTTCACTCCCGAGATGTTTGATCATTGTTTCCCCAGCATCCATGAGAAACAGCTTTTGGTTCTATGCTGGGGACAGCCAGATTTTTCCTGTAAGAACAGAAGCCCAAGGGCTAAATTTTTAAAGAAACCACTGAAGACTGTGAACCTGAGGGGGTGTTAAGGGTGAAGAAGAGCGAGTCAACCCTGACTCAATTTATTTTGCCATCATGAAAGGTGCCAGCCTGCTTGGGATGTGCACAGTTCAGCTTGTGTGTGGTTCCACCACTTGGCTCTGCTTTCAGTTTGTAAAGATGCACTAGGGAAACAGAGGTGTCTTCTTTACTGTTTGATGCCTAAAGTGATTGTGAAGGCTCCTTGGGCTTGCTTCCAGCTCTGCAGGGGGGGATATGATGGTGCTGATGATTTTCAGCATGTGAAGCTGTAATGTGTGGTTTCTGTGTGGAACAGGAACATCGCTGACGTCCTGCCCCGCAGGGGAAAAGCCCAGCCCCACACAGAGCAGATATTCAGTGGTCCTGTACCACTTTTGTTGAACAAATATGGAATCATTTTGGTTTTAGTACATTTTCTTACTTTTAAAGGGAGTCCCCTACAGCACAAGGACCTGGAGCTGCTGCAGCCAGGCCAGAGGAGGCCACGGAGATGCTCCCAGGGCTGGAGCCCCTCTGCTCTGCAGCCAGCCTGGGACAGCTGGGGGTGCTCCCCTGCACAAGAGAAGGCTCCAGGGAGAGCTCAGAGCCCCTGGCAGGGCCTAAAGGGGCTCCAGGAGAGCTGCAGAGGGACTGGGGACAAGGCCTGGAGGGACAGGACACAGGGAATGGCTTCCCAGTGCCAGAGGGCAGGGACAGATGGGATATTGGGAAGGAATTGCTGGCTGGGAGGGTGGGGAGGCCCTGGCACAGGGTGCCCAGAGCAGCTGTGGCTGCCCCTGGATCCCTGGCAGTGTCCAAGGCCAGGTTGGACGGGGCTTGGAGCAACGTGGGACAGTGGAAGGTGTCCCTGCCCATGGCAGAGGGTTAGAACAATATGAGCTTTAAGCTTCCTTCCAACCCAAACTGTTTCAGAATTCTATAATAAAGTGCCCCAAGCTATTACTTAGCTACAGTTTGACTTCCAGACAATATTGAAAAGGTTAACATGTAAAATCACTTTTTACGCAGTCAATACTCAAGGAATAATGTTATTCCCTTAAAACTCACTGATTCAGCTTGAACCCAGCTGTTGAAAAAGGAGATGGCTAGGGATGAAGGTATCAGAGAGGAGGGGTTTTATTGAGTATGAATCTCTGGATGATTGCTCATGGAGAACATGGAGCAATTTGGAAATGGACCAGTGACATCTCTGTGTTGCCCAGTCCCATTTCGGGCTCTTGACCCAGCAAGAAAACAGAAAAGGTGAGGGGTAGGTTGCAGCCCTGAGATGTAGTTGTTGAAGACGAAGGGATTTTTCTGGGCAGGAAATGAGGAACAGACCCAACAGGTGACATCCTAAGAGCATGCTGCTTGCTGGAGTTACATGTGAAAGTGCAATGTCCTTTTGACTGTGTGATAAATTAGATATTTCTGCATAAAATTTTCTGTTGGGGCTTGGTGGAGCTGAAAGGCCTTTTGTGGGATAGGTGGTTCACATCAAGACAGGTGAGAGGGGTTAACTGAAACAAAAATAGCATTTAAAAGCTCAAAACCAGCTCTGGACA
Organism: Edolisoma coerulescens; assembly: GCA_013397115.1. NCBI lineage: Eukaryota > Metazoa > Chordata > Aves > Passeriformes > Campephagidae > Edolisoma > Edolisoma coerulescens. The sequence goes on along the minus strand of VWZW01008125.1, from coordinate 361,420 downwards.
GTATCAGCTGGTGCCACACACAACATTGGCTTTATTTGACTTAACCATTTCAGGGAGGTGCTTGGGCCTGGGAGTGTGTGGGGGCATGGGTGGGCACGGGTGATGTTCTTGCTGAGCAATGTGAAGCACGGAGCCTTTATGAGGCTCATGTGCACATTCAACTGTCTTGCTACAGATCAGAGACCTCTCTCGAGTTTTTTGGTCACTGGAGAGACCTTTTTCGCTCCCATACGTGATCTGCAGCAGCTCATGACCCAAGTGGTGTCTGACATGTATTATAGAATATCCCAAGGATCATGGATCCAGCTCCCAGCCCTGCACAGACACACTAACAACCCCACCCTGGGCACCCCTGGCAGCGCTGCCCAAACGCTCCTGGAGCTCTGGCAGCCTCGGGGCCGTGCCCATTCCCTGGGGAGCCTGGGCAGTGCCCAGCACCCTCTGGGGGAAGAACCCTTCCCTGATATCCAGCCTAACCCTCCCTGGCCCAGCCCCAGCCGTTCGCTGGGTCCTGTCCCTGTCCCGGGGAGCCGAGATCAGAGCTGCCCCTCAGGGACCTGCTGTAGACCTTGTTGAAGCCAACCTCAGTGCCCACCACAGCAGTATTTTGGGGAGGTGGCACAGTGGTTTCAAGCCCCCATAGCCCAGTTTGAAGAGTCTCCAACCCCGGGGCAGGAGAACACCTCATTGTGTCTCAGCTCACTCTCACACAGCTGTACCACTAGACAAGACAGATGAAAGGATACGTGAGGCTGAAAAAATAGCTTTGCTGTAAAGGAATGAAGATAAAAGAGGAAAACCCAAGAAAGTATCTTATTCATGTTATGCTTAATTACACAGATGGTGCTTAGCTGACTCAGCTCTTTGACTGACACACGTTGCTCTGTTTCTGAAGAGAAGCTGGAATCACCCTCTCCTTCTTCCAGTTACTAAGACAGATCCCACACCTTTGTTTCCTCTCCTCTGGAAGAGGAAAAACCTCCAGAGGAAAATCTGTGACCCTTCCCATTAAGAAGCCCAAGTTCAAGTCCCCCTGGTCGTGTGTATTTGTTCAAAAAAAGCTTCACTCCTTCTTCCCTGTGACAGGTTGGTGGGACAGTGAGTGGATTCGGGAGAGGTGAAATCCCATCCTTCTCAAAGCTTTCTGTGAGCATGTCCATCCTTGTTAACTCTTCACTGGCCTTTGGCTGCTTTCTCCCTTTTCAGCTGTGTACAGATGTGCCGGTAAAACTCTTTATCTCCTGAGATTATCCTGTCTTTTCTAGCTGAGCTGTAACTGTTTTTGGTTGGAAGCACTGTATGCCAGAGTCCCTTGATGTTTTGCTGGGGGTCTGTGCAAGGTAAGGAGAGGAAAAATGCTGTTCCTATACATGAGGCCAAACCTCCCATGGGAAGAAGTCACAGGCTCAGGAAATCAGGAGAGTTGAAAATGCTGGCCATAGGGTTCAGCCGCATTAGGCTAAAAATTAACAGAGAAGTGTGAAAACCTCAGCCCCCATCTGCACTAAGTGAAGGTTTACAGCTGAACAAATCCCTGCCCGGGTCTGGAGACCCCATGGATGGGCTGGAGTTCTGGTAGGTCTGTTCAGGGTTGCTTTTCAGCACTTCCCCACATCATGTGAGACAAGCAACTATCCCAGTGTCCTGTGGAAATCCAGCCTTGTCCTCTCCTGACATCCTCATGGTTAGCAAAACACACGGAGCAGCCAGCCAGGGAGCTAAGGCATGAACTGTGAGCGTAAACTACTTGACTTGAAGAGAAGTGGGGTTTAAGATGGAAAACTCAATGCTGGTGATGCAGGTCAGCACAGAAACAGGAGTGCTTGGGATAGCCTCCTGCGTCTGCTGGTGTTTACTCTGCATCCAAAAGTGAGCACTTGTGGCTGTGTGCTGAGGGCCCTGCGCTCCCAGGAGACGGCCACTCAGCTGTCAGGTGGAGACGCTGTGAAAAGAGCCCATGAGCTTGTTTATAAGGCCTCATCTGAAGTTTTTCCAGCAGAGTAAACACAGACAGGATGTCCTCAAAAGTCTTGACCTGGCCGTCCCCACGGGCTGTGCCTTTGGGGGGACTGAACTGAACGTCCCTGTGCTGGAAGATGGGGCTGGTTTGGGGAGGGAGGACCATGGCACAAGAGTGGATTTTTTTCCATGTGAGAGGAAACATTTCACCCTTCCAATGTTTTGGTCATTAATCTGAAGAGGAATTATTTTTGGTACCACCTGCATTTCTAGGGAATTCCCAGAGGCATTCCAGTTTGCTGGAATCTGCCTAGCACCCAGAGCCGTTCTCACATCATGCCAGCTCCATTCTTTCCTCCTGCAATCCATTATCCTGTACGTGCCTAGCTGCCTTCATGCTTTGCCTCCCAAGATCACTTACATAAGAGGAAAATTAGCAGCTTGAGTAATTATGAATAACTCACATTAGACAAAGGGGCCTTGAGGCTGAATGTAGGCAGCCGGAACGTCTGGCATCGCAGACCTTCTACGGCCAGGAAAGGATCCTTTTCCTTTCATTTGGAGTTTCCCAGAAATGCCCAGGGGTTTAGGGACCCACATCCCCTTGATGTTCAGCAGGAGGCTGGTGTGGACAACGGGAGTGCTGGGAGTGCAGATTTCCAGGTGACTATGCTGGAATTTGGTCTGGCTCAGGTCTGTGGACCCCTTTTTGGTGGGTTGGCCATTGGCAGAGCCCAGCCATGAGCTCACTGCCCACATCTCCAAGACATTCTGAGAGCAGGGAGCCAGACTCAGGCCCTGTTCATCACTGCTCAAAGGCTGGACAACCCCTGGCTTAAAAGAAAAGAGATCAGAGCTGGTGTTGGTGTTTCCCAGATTGAAGAGAAATCTCCCATATCTACGAGGAGATTGGGTGCTGCTGAGCTGAGCCCAGGACAGCAGCTGTTGCGAGTAAAAATAATGGTTGTTTTTACTAGGGAAAAAACCACTCACTGACAGCAGAAAAAGGAGTTCTACTTGAGCAGAAGCTGCAGAGCCTGCCTCCGGACACACAAATATAAAAATAAATCTCAAAGGGGCAGCCTGTAAACAGTGAGTGGTGCTGTCTGCAAGGCCTGATGAAAATAAAGAGATCTATTTACGTTTTTGCTTGTATTTTCATGCCTACTTGCATCAAAAGCAACTTGCTGTTGCTTAAAAATATTATATACATGTAAAATACATTAGGCTTGTGGACAGTTTTCCAAAGGGTGTCACGACAATGTCCCAGGAATAACCTCACCTGTCCCATGGCAAATTCTTGTGCTGAAAAGCCTCAAGTAACAGAGCCAGTCTGGGGTTTTTTAAGAGGTTCAATTTTGAAATGGAAAAACCTGGAGATCACATCAGGACACGCACACTGGCCCACGCAGAGTCATTGTCCAGGGTCCCAGCAGAGCCAGACTGGTACGAACACACATCTGACCATCACACTTCAACTGCAGCCCAAGGCAGCCTCCACAGTCTCTTCTTCTTTCTCTTGTTCCATGGCATGAAACGCATGAAGTGCTTCTCCCACTGTTTATGCACGGAAAAGGTCTGGTTCTGAAATTGTGTGCTTCCCACTCGGAAACGGGTGACTGTTTAACAGCGTGCTGCTTTTCAGAGTTACTCCCCCAAAATGTGTCATGGGATGACACATTTCAAGAGCGTGATTTTTTTTTTTTCCTGCACCACAAGACCTATTTGCATTTATTTTTCTCAGATCTGGCTTCTGATTGTTTCCTGGTCCTTAAATTATTTTTTTTTCTATGATTGTTTTATATCATTTTGGTATATTTCAAGGCCAGATTGAATGGGGCTTGGAGCAGCTTGGGACAGTGGAAGGTGTCCCTGCCCATAGCAGGGATGAAATGAGACGAGCTTTAAGGTCCCTTCCAACACAGGCCATTCTGTGATTATGTTTGCTCTCCCAAGATCTCTATTTTATTCCAGCTGTCACATTTTTGGGGGGATTTCGGTCAGTCTGGCTGACTACACCAAGAGGCCAGAATAAAAGCTTTGTTTGGCAGAGGTGTTGAATGGCTTCTCGGTGAGCACAGTTTACTGTACACAAAGACATCAGGGAGAAGATATTTCCTTCCGTCTTTCTCTTTTTTTCTTCCTAATTGAGCCTCTTCTTCCACTAGCTCTTGTATCCCAGTGCTGCTGCTCGACGTGTGTTTGGTCAAAGATTTATTTTTCTGTCTCTAATCTACTGGTTCTTCCATCCTTTTACGAGCTTGCTTCCTAACAAGAGGTTTTAAACTTTTTTTCTGAGGAGTTTCTTTATTGCTTCTAAGAAAGTGAAGGGGGTTCCAGTATTCCATCACTGTTGCTTCATTTTTACTCGCTAGTTTGAGATATTATAAGAGGGCAGGGAGTTCTCCAGGTTATGCTCCATGGAGCACTCTATGAAATCACTGCTGAACCCTTTGACTCACTTTCATTTTGTTCTTCAATATTCCCACTTGATCCCTGAGAGTTTTGCCCTCCTCATACCAGCTGCATAAAATCACCAAAAACATCTTCCTGTAACATTGGGCTCCTTAACAAGTAGTTGTTTGTCTGCTATAAATCCTTTGGTATATTTTACATTGTTTTCCCCACAAAGATAATTTTAAGAAAAGTTGTAGTATTGCAGATACTGAAAGGTCATGGGAACTTCTTGCTAAGATTAGTCCAACTTCTTCCTATCAATGGCTGTAAGTGGCATTGGCATTGTAAAAGGAGTACTGTGGGAGCATTAAAAGACATTTTTTTTTCCCAAGTACACATTGAAAAGCACTTTTATCCCATGTCTAGGGCTGGGCACTAACAGGAGCTCTATCACTATGGACTGATGTTTTCTATTCAGGGGCTCACAGAGAATGCATTGTTCCAAGGGGAGCTGAGCTGCAGAGGTTGGAACAATTTCATAAGCACAAAATTCCTGCAAGGTGTCTAGGAGGAGCCTTCAGATGGAAGGGAAACCCTGTGGTAGGGGCAGCTAAGCAAATGAACTTTACACTGCACGACTCTAAGAACAGAAAAAATAAAACAAAAAACCAACCCAAAGTTGGCGTTTCCTTCACTCTGCTCAGTTTGTCATTACCAGGAGCCAGGCAGAAACATCGTGTTGTACNTGGGGACACGGGTCAGTGGTGGCCTTGGCTGTGATGGGGGAACAGTTGGACTTGATGGCCTCTGAAGGCTTTTCCAACCCAAATGATTCTGTGATTCCATGAATTTCTCCAAGGATTTATGAACAAACCAACACCTTCCAGCTGGGACCACCCCTCTCTGGCGTGCTGGCCATTAGCAGCTGGCCACAGCAGTGACACTGCAGGGACATGGACACATGTTTTTCTAAACCTTGAGAGGTAAAACTCTATTTCGAGCCCCCTGCCCAAATGCATTTAATTTCCCAAAGGGCTGCTTCTCTTTGTTCTTTGCAACACCCAGAGCCTTTATGGAGGGAGGGTTGTAGGCTGGGAGCCCTTATCTTCACAGGCTGCATCCAGGAGTGTCTGGGGGCCACCTCTTTAGATCATCATGGATTGTCCTGGCCACAGACAGTCCACTCTGAACAACCTGAGCACCCCTGGCTGATTATTTCAATTAAGTGCATTTCTCCTAATGCTGAGGGGCAAATGTGTTGCTTGGTGGCTTTTTTGTTCCCTCTGGGTCATTGCTGGCAGCCCAGGCTCTCATGCTTCCTCAGCCCTTACAAGGAGGAGGAAGGAAGAACCTGGAAGGACATGGACTTGTGCAGGGGAAGGGTGAAAACACCAGGCAGTTACTGAGCACTCTCCTGTGCAGTGACGTCAAATGTCCTGACGCAACTGCAGAAAGACAAAGCCATCCCCCGAGCAGCATCAGGGCTGGCTGGTGCAGCAGGAAGAACGAGTTGTGCTTTTTTGGAGAGTTTTCTCTCCTGCAAAGGACAGCTCATTCTTCATGGAATTCTTCTTGTCTTGCTTCCCAAGAAAGGCTGGTTCATGGTGCCAAAGGGTTTCCTCAGCAGAAGAAAAGCATCCAGTTCCTCCTTGTTTTCGTTTCTTCCCCCTGTTCCCCCATTACCATACACACACAATAACTTGTGTTTGGCTGAAGGACACTATTGAGGAAGGTGACGTCTGGAGCTGAGGACACCAAGAAGTGCAGGTCTATTTCCTCCCATGAGGGTTGTCCCACGTGGTCAATCAAACTCTTGGAGAAAAGGAGATTTATTCTTACTTGCAGTTAGCTGTCTGGCTTCAGCTGCCGGGGGTTGATTAGTACCCATTAATTATTTTCCCAATCCAGGCTCTCATAAGCAGTGATCAAAGCACTCTTCAACCCTCCTTTGGCTAAAACAGAGAGAACGGTGCCTTTGGAGCACAGGATGGATGGAATCTGCTGTGGGCAAGGATCCCATCTAGAAAATGCCCTCAGTGCAATATCTAAAAATCTTACCGCCCTCTCTGCTGTGGGGATGCCCCAGCCCCCGCCAGAGCTCTGAACTCAGAGTGGATATGGTGGATTGAATACAGTTTCGTTCTTCTTTTGATACACAGACCTGAAAGTACTTCTTCTACCTTAAAATAACTTCTCCAGTCCTTTTATTTTTTTGGCACTGCTACCAGCTTCTTCAGTGTCACTGCAGTTGTATCATCAATGCAATATCAATACAATACCATTGCATCTGCATTTTTTTTCGGCTGAAACCCTCCAGAACACATTTTCCCACCACAGAGATAGCAACTGCAGCTGCAACTTTTTGTATAGCTCAGTGAAAATGGGGTTTGTCAGAACACCTCTGGCTGGCTGAAGGATCCCAGTGCAGCTGCCCTGCCCTCAATGATAGCTGCCAGTGCTGGTGCTGCCCACAGATTTTATCAGCAGTGCCATGTAGGTGTTTTTCAAAGGATCAGTGATTGAAAATGTCAATTAGCATTATAATATTTCCCACCTACAAGGTAAAAAAAAAGGGGGATGGGGGTGGGTGTTTAATTCCAAATTCTTGAGATTCCAAAGCAGTGAATGTCTTTCTTCAAAAGGAGCAGGGAGATGATGCTGCATGAAGGAAACGGCCTCTTGAGTTGGACATTTTTATAATTTCCACCCACTCTGATATCTACAGGTATATTCTCTCTCATCACAGTGCCTGTGGGCTAGATGCAGCCAGGGATGTGGATGTTTTGGTTGCAGTGTTTCCTTTCTGTAGAATTTTTTTTTCCTGGGAAAAGCATGCCAGCCTCTGTAAGTGCTCTTCAGTGGGAGTTCAACAGCTTTGTTGGTTTTGAGAATGTGTCAAAGGGCAAGAACAGACAAATTCATGCTGTAACACAAATACAAAAACTCTGGGAAATTCAAAGGCGGGTAGATCTGAGGTTCTGCCCCGGGTCCATTCCTAAGTCCTAAGAGTTCATCCATCAGCACCACGGCTTCTCTTTGGAAAGTCTCCTGCTCCATCACCCAGAGTGTGTGTGCAAGGCTTGGGTGCTCTCACGAGGGTTGTGCTGTCAGTAGGAATATTTTCCACCCCAACAGCCCAGGGTTGGCAGTGGGATATCTTCCCGCTGAGGCTGACATGAAGTAACAAACCAGAGCAAATATTTCATTTATGTTTAATATACACCCTCCGTGAAACTGTTGTGGGGTGTGTGGCTGCTTGAAACATAAACCTGAATTTCATTCTTCATTAACTTCATGCAAAGAAATTAGGAAACCACTCACAGTGTGATGTGTGTGGCAAAAATGTGGCCCACGACAGGGTTGATACAGAATGGTATCCTGCAATGCTATATTTTTTTCCCCATTAACTTCAGAGAGTGAACACTACACAGTTTTGGCAGTCTCGTTAGGAACCACCAATAAAACACCACTGGAACTGGTCTGGAGCATTTCTCATAGGTATTTCTTAAATGGACACCAACAGGCTAAATAAATTGACTCGTCCTTATCAATAAAAACAACTTAGTGGCAACAACGGACAATGTGGTGTTGTCTCGAGCTTTTATGGGGAGAGGATAAGATCATTTGTATGGAAAACAATGGATGAGGTTAGATGAGATGAAATTAACTAGAACTCTCTTTCCATGAGGAGTAGGACACAGAAATTACTTGACTGCATTTTCTAAGCCGACATTCTGCTTGGTTTTCTTTGCTTGTCTAGAGAAGGTGAGAGAACTATGGCAAAACCAAGTGATTCGTCTGTCCATGGTGGCAAACTGACAGTTCTTGATCAAGAGGTTGATATTGTAAATCAGTGGGCATGGTCTATCTGTTAAAGTTATCACAGGATCCCGGGACAATCTCACTTGGGCACCTTCTCAGTGCCTTTGGGAAATGCGCATGGAGCAGGGTAGGAAAGGCCCAAGACACTGGTGTAGCCCAGCCTGTGGAAACACCCAGGGAAGCTTCTGGTCATTGCTGGCATCTTGGGTGGTTTGGGAGCTGCAAACCCCAACAAACCCTGAACAGCAGTGAAAACGCTGCTTTGGTTGAGGGGCACTGAAATGGTTGCATTCTTAGTGTGGCTGTGGCCCTCCAGGTTAACAATCCTGCTGTTTCAGCCTTTTTGGAGGCTCAAGTGTTCCCCAGGTAATAAAGCTGTGTTTGCCTACAGGAGCAAATAGGATCCTTGAAGTTCCCACATGGCTGTGGAACATCATTCCTGGATGTCCTGTGCTGAACCCAGGGCTCTATTTCTGTCCCAAGGAGTCCAGAAAATGCCAACAGCCTTCAATGTTTAAGATCTGGCATAGCCAAGAGGTAAGAAACTTGATGGTCCTCACCAAGCAAAAAGCAAAAACTTGATGGTCCTCACCAAGCAGAGGATTTGGATCCCATGGGAGTTAGATTGGACATTAGGAAAAATTTCTTCACCGGAAGGGTTGTCCAACCCTGGCACAGCTGCCCAGGGCAGTGGTGGCGTCCCCATCTCTGGAGGGATTTAAAAGCCGTGTGGATGTGGCACTTGGGGACATGGGTCAGTGGTGGCCTTGGCAGTGCTGGGGAATGGTTGAACTTGATGGCCTCTGAAGGCTTTTCCAATGCAAGTAATTCTGTGACTCTATGACCTGTAAATACATCCTGTTATTTCATTGTCATGCAGACCTTTCAACCTAAATGTTGGATGTTTGGATACTTGAAGGACTCACAGGGTGCAGAGGTGTGTCCACACTTGCAAAGTCACAGCACTCCTTCAGTGCTCCTTCCAGGAGGGGTTGTGCTGGATGGCACCAGGTTGGTGCACCTGGAGCCTGAAGGGAGCAGGTACCATTCAGACAGGTCCCCAAAGCCATGGTCCTGAGTGAAACCAAAGCTCTGATGAGGACCAAGGGCCAGGCTGAGGCTGATGCAGATCAAATGTGGGTGCTCTGGCTCCCCCAGGTACTTGTGCTCCCCTTGGCCCAGGATCCCCAGCTCTGCTGTACGGGTGGTTAAGCTCCTGCGCAGCAGCTGCTCAACAGCTGCACGTTACACTTCATATATGAAAGAAACCCTAAATCTGTGTGAAATTTCCAGTGGTTTAACAGCTGCTGCCTGAGCCAGGCTGTCTGTGTCACACACACGGTGACACTGGAGGGGAAGGAGGCAGGACAGACAGCTGGGAGCAGTCATTTCTCCAGGCGCTTAGTTTTAATATGCTTTTGCTCATGTCAGAGCCTTTTCAGTGAAAATTTGAGAATGGAGAAGCCTTTGGATTTGTTCTCCCCCCCTTTTCTCAGCCCCTGCCCCACAGTTGCACTGAGTATGAGTCAAACTCTGTCGTTACAGAATTTTTTTCTAGGGGGACTTTTTAGTGGGATTCATTGCAACCTTAAATTCTCATTCTTGTGAATGGAGAGGAGTGGTTTCTCCATCGAGGAATGGGCGGTACAGCTGAATTAGCTATTGAGTTTAGACAAAGACAATTTGCTTTGAAACTTCTCTAACTCTAAAGTTACTTTTTTTGGGGCAGCAGTGCTAGGGGTACCTCCCACAAAGTGCTGGGTGTTTGGAGGGGAGAAGGAGCTCTGGACAGATGAGAAACTTTTGAAGAAGTGCCACTAAAAAACAGGAAATTAGTTGTGTGCTTTGAAAAAGCCATACGGAGCAATTTGCGAGAGGATCTGGAGGGTGATTAAAATATCTACATATTAATAGGCTGTGGTGTGACTAACTGACTAACCTTGTTTGCCTGTGGAGAGGAAGGGTTTTATGCCCAGGACATAGCAGGGAAAAGCCTGGGTCACCAGAAGGGCTTCATTCACCTCAGTCAACAATAAAGTGCAGGATAAAATCTGTGGTGTTGCTGGGATTTATTTTAAAAACACCTGGTGCAAACAGTTGTTTTTATTTCCCAACATTTTGTGCTCTCTCTGCCTTTACAAAAATAAAACGACCCATTAATTCATAACCAAAACCAGTCCTTAGTTCTAGTTTTTACTGGAATTATATTTATGCCAGGAACCCTTTATTTGCTCTCAAATGCGAATTCAGCTTAGCCAAAAATGATGTGATTTTTAGCTGTGGGAAGCCCTGCTCTCAGCAGAAGTGATGCTGCAGAGTTAAAGCACTTACAGCACACGCTGAGGAGCTCCTGTCTTCCCAACACTGTTTGCCTGGATTTTGGCTGGATTTCCCTGCCTCGTTCCTTGTCCCATGAATCTTCTGTGATGCGACATCTGTCTGCGCTCAGATAATAACCACATGAAGGAATTACCTCTGGCTGCAACAGGGTGTCCTGCCAACAGGGCGGTGGACAACTCACTTCAGCCTTGATTGTTCTGGTGGAAGCCGAAACTTGAGCTGTAGTTTTGCTGCAAGATCAAAATGGTTTGGGCCAGAGTGCTCCTGCACCCCAAGTCTCCCTGCACATCTGATGGGGCATCAGGAAGGGAGAGGGATGGAGAGGCAGAGGGGAGACCTCCAGGTGGATGTTGTAGAATGGTTTGCGTTGGATGGGACCTTATGGATCAAGGCCCCCAAGGGCTTGCAGGTTCTCATGGGTGAAGAGATGGACGTGAGCCAACAGTGTGCACTCACAGCCCAGTGTGCAAACACAACCCTGGCTGCATCGAGACAGGCATGGGCAGGTCAAGGGAGGGGATTCCCCCTCTTCTACTCTGCCCCATGAGGGCCCACCTGGAGTACTGCACCCATCTCAGGGGTCCTCAGCACACAAAAGATGTGGGCCTGTTAGAGAAGGTCCAGAGGAGGCCACGGAGATGCTCCCAGNAGGTGTCCCTGCCCATGGCAGGGGGTGGCACTGGATGACTTTTAAGGTCCCTTCCAATTAAAACCATTCTGTGGTTCCACGATCATCTCATTCCACCCCCCTGCCAGGGGCAGGGACACCTTCCACTACCCCAGGCTGCTCAGTGTTGCACCAGGAGAAGCCCTGCACCCCCGTGTCCTCCTCAGCACCTTGAACACAGCTTTAACGACCACCAATGCTCCACCAGTAGCACAAACTTGAGTTTCCTGGTGGTGGCTGAGGGCTATGAGCTCCAGAGCTCCTACCCAAGGATGGCTGGAGGAGGCCAGGACAGCTGGAGGCCCCCAAAGTGGTGAGAGTTTTGCTGGTGCCCAGCTGCTCTTGGTGCCCTTCCATGGACACATTCCCCATGGAAGGGACTGCAGAAAACAGGGCTGATCCTTCCAGATTGGGACAGACCTGTCAGGGAGCCTGTTTTCCCCTCCCCCAGCCCCTGCATGGGCTCTGGCAAGCCAAAACCCTCTCCTTGGCACAGCAGGGTAGAAAATAAGTTCCCCCCATTGTCCTCTGCTTCCATGACATGGTCACTGTCATTGTCCCACCAGGGAGCTTGAGGGGCACAGGACACTCCAGCCCTGAGATGGGTCCCATTGAGGGACACAAGTGGGATGCCCCCAGGGATGGCAGGGGACAAAACAAGCTGTTCACCCCTTCCCTTCCGCATCCCTGGGTTATCCCTGCCCAGAAAACTCTGAGCAGAAAATTCCAGGGCTGGATGGGCAATGGTTTGGTTTTGTTGTCTTGTTTTAAATAGCCCCTGTGAACAACTGTTGTGCTCGAGGGGCGGGAAGGGGGGTTACCATGGCAAAATGGGATTTGCTGGGAATGAATAGCTTTCTTTTTTCTCCCCTGAAATGAATGGGCTGCTGAGACCTCCCTGCATACGAAGGCTGTAGGTGCTACACTCGGTGGAATGGACAGTGAGCAATTATCCCCCCCAGCTTCACGTTATCCACAGGCTTCTTAATACAACTCAGTGTTATTGCACACAAAAAATGTGATCTCAAGTGTGGATTGAGAGAGACAAAATGTTCCCAGTGGGATCTATCCGTGTCTCTTCCCCAGTCCCCTCTGACAACAAGGATTAGCAGCAATGTTTGCACTGACTGTAACTAGGACATAAAGACCATGGTTCATTTCTTCCCATTCAACTAATTCTTTACATTGCAGACACTACAGGATCCATTTAGGGGTTGGTTTTTGTTATTTTTTTTCTGTCTCTTTTGTGAAAGTAGGTTGGGGTGGGAGGGGGTGAGGGGGAGAAATCTGCCGAAGAAACTGTTGGCGTCTCCAAAGAAAAGTATCTTTTCAGCCCTCAGGCTGCAGCCCTCAGCCCTCCTCTGCCGGGGATGAAAGAGGCCGCAGTGCACATCTGATGTGATGGCATTCACAGACAACCTCGCTTTTAGGTGAAGGCCACGATATATTTGCCAAGAATGGCAACTTTTAAGAAATAAAGTGATTTAAGCTGGCAGATTTGACCTCCCATATCAAGCTCTGGGATTTTTATTTTTTTTTAAGCAAATGGGAGCACTTGTTCCCAGCCATCTCTCATTCCTGACACCTTCCCACCTCTAAAGCAAACTACAGCACCAACTTCAGGTATGGTTTTTTTTCCAGGAGAGCTTTGGGAGGCAGAGTTTGACCATGTGGGAAGGGTTGGGCCAGAACCCCACAGTGAATATTTTTGCCAGCCACACAATCCCTAGTATGTACCAATTAACAGTGTTCATGTTTTGGTCCCGTTTGGAAGAAAGCTTCTCCAGCAGCCAAAACCTGAGTTGTGGGACACAAGATTTGTGCAAAGGAGCTGGAAAATGCACTTTTGTGCAGCACAATCACACCACCACCTCAGTCTGTCTGGGGAAGGGTCGGCAGGGCAATGGCCCCTGGAGCATCTCTGTGCAGGTTCTGAACACGGTCCATCCCCCTTTTGGGGCAGGGGTGAGAGGAGAGATGGTCGATGTTGCCAGCATGCCTCTGGTGACCCAGGAAGATGCATTATCTGTTCCAATGCCATACATCAATCTTGCCTTAACAGACAAGTCCTGCTGACTCACAGCAGGTTCAAGGGAGGTTACGTGGCAAAAACGAAGGATTATGAGATGAAAGAGGAACGCGTAAATCTCTCAGAGATGAAGGGCAGGCAGGGCTGTGTGCCACAGGCGGTGCAAGGACGTGGTGACCCACCTCTGCCCCATGGTCTCTCCCTCCTCACTGCTGCAGGCAAATGCTGTTGAAATAAGAGCCCCAGAGCCGAATTCAGGGCTTCAAATTATTGATTGTGGGGGTTTTTTTCCCTTATTTGATTTCAAACTTCCTATCTTGGAGAGGAAAAGTGTGCAGAGGAGACACACCTCTTGTCTGAAATTTGGTCAGCATCATCACAAGCCATAACCCATGCGAGGATTAACCCAGATCTGTGCACAGACGAGAGAGGAAAAACGACCCAAAATTGCACCCTGCTTCTTGGGTGACCCCAGATACGGTGCCCCAAATGTGTGTGATGATATATCTACTGCCTATCACCTCCATTCCTGGCCTGGGGAGAGAGAGCAGATGAATCTGAGCTGAACCTGAGCTGTCCTTGGGGGGAACACAGGCTTGCCAAGGCTTCAACACATGTTTTGGAGAGCAATAATGCATGTGCTCAGAGCGCAGGATGATGCCTGACTGTGTTTTCCTGCAGCACCAGAAATATCCTAAGAATGGGCAAGTGCTGATATGGATGACATATTCCTGGGCTCCTTCCAGTAAAGGGAAGATGTGAATGGTACCTTGGAGAAAGTCACCTTTCTGGCACCTCAGCTCTTCTCACAAATGGTGTTTTCTTGGTCCAGATCTCCCAGAGTGCTGGTGTTGAGACCAGTACACAACATGTGCTCCCTCCTGGTTTGTAGGCGGGGAAATAACAGAAGCTTCACAGGGTTCTACCTGAAATCCACATTCGGGTGAGCAAAGTGCATGATACAACCACAGAATCACAGAATGGTTTGGGCTGGAGGGGACCTTAGAGACCGTCTTGTTCCACCCCCTGCCCTGGGCAGGGACACCTTCCACTGGACCAGGTTGCTCCAAGCCCCTTCCAGCCTGGCCTGGAAAACTTCCAGGGATGGGGCATCAGATCTCAGATGGCTCTGGAGGGAGCTCAGATGTTTAGCACACATACAGATGCCTCTGTTCAGGTGTTTGACATCTGGGGCTGAGTCTTGCTGCTACTCACACAGACACCTTTTGTTCTGCTGGCTGTTATTCCCCAAAAATGTACAGGACGCTTGGTCTGCTCATCCCAGGAATGGTTGTGGGGATGCTCACCATCACTTAATAGGGTGGCTGTCCTGGTGAGTTTTCCTACCAGGGAGGGATGTAGGTCAAAGGATGTTATGTGTCAAAATAAAGGCATTTTGGAGAGCATGTGCTCATACTGACATATTCATCTGACGCTAATTAATACAGACAGGAAATATGTTGTCAGGTTCAGAGCTGTGTGTTAGCTCACCCCTCACAGCCCTTGCTGGATGAGTGATGTGTACCTTTAAACCTGAAGAATTTGGAAAGAGAGTTGTATTTGCTTCCCATGGGGTTACCACTGACTCCACTTGTTCTAGTTTGGTTTCTTTTTTTAAAGCCTGAAATAAAAACGGTTTTAGTTCATTACTGTCAAATGCAAATGATGCTCTGACTTCACAAAAATGAAACATATTTCTAAAATTAGTGTCATCCTGTTTCACCTTCTTCCCGGTCACACTGTGCAAGCAAAGAGATCAAACGCTTGTGCTTCCCCAAAACAGAAATTGTTCATGTTTGAATTAAAGTTAGGTGGGCGTGTATCCACACAGTGGATGAACTGGTTTGTGTTTAAAAATCTGACGGGGAGAAGAGCATACTTGATATTAGGAAATGCTCTGATTCTCAGAGGACTCTTGAAAGATGCAGTGGAGATCAAAACCTCTGGGGTTTTCTGTTGCAAAAGCAGAAAATCCCAGTGTACCCTGTTGCATTAGAGAAAAAGTGAAATATGCAGGACGCAAGGTAACCTTTTCACTTACTTCAGTCATCATCAGACTTCACCTGGGGCAAAGCTGAAGCCTGGATTTATGTACTACCTGTTCTTGTTTGGCATGAGGCTGGAGGCATGGGCTCAAAAATCCATCCTACCCAATTTCAAAGATTTTTTAATGGAGATCCTTTATTTGTTCAATGAATATCACCTGATGACCACAGGAAGGCAGCTGACAGTTCCAGGCGGACTCCTTCAGTTGTGAATTAACTTGGAGGAGTTAGTCAGAGTTTGTGCTTTCACCCAGCAGGAAAATCACCCAATTAATGCAATGACGAAGCTGCCGCGGGTGCTTGCGAGAGCTTGGAGCAATTAATCACCAGTGTGTTTCCTCCTGTGGCAGGAGCAACACCAGCTGCTGGAATTATCTTAACTAACACCAGTTGCTGGAACTATCTTAACTAACACTGACAAATCTGGACAGTCTCAGCGGCCCAGAAATCACTGCTGGTTCCCACAGCTGTCAAAGTCAGTCTCAGAATCATAGAATTAATCACAGAATTACAGAATAAGCTGACCTGGAAGGGAACCATAGGGATCATTTTGTTATCTTACCTTGGTGTAAAGTATCTCCCATCTCCCTTTCAGTGCAGTCTGGCTGCAGGTGGCCCTTGCCACTAAGAACATCTTCAGAATTGTCACCAGGAGATGCAGCTCACCTGCAAGGAGAAATACTTCTGGCTTGTTTCTGAACATCCCTGCTTTTATTTACCTTTTTTTATTTTACGTATCTACATGTTATTATCAGAGAATTCAGCATGAGTGTATGCTTTTTAGAGAATATGGATGACCTGCTTTGAAAAATAAGGGAAGGTTCTCAATTTTAAATAATTTGTGAAAAAAAATAACTTCCATTACTACAGAATGAATTTTTCTAGTGTTCAAGCATACAGTTCACTTGTCAAGCTTTTAGTGTATAATTTAAAATCATGCTTATTGTCATTTTTAATACACTTAACATACATGATGAATATATAACTTCAAATTTTCAATCAGTTCTTGAAATTATGGCATGTTAAAATCCACTTGAAGACTGGTTTTAATGGAATTATTTAAATGGAGAAACCCACTGAGTTATGTTTTTACAACAGAAGAATTCTCTCCTCACTGGGACAGGGAACGAAGACAACAAATTCCATCAGTTTTACAGAACTGAAGAGATGGGATTTCTGAAGATGAAAAGATGAGCTCATTTCCTCGCTCGGGGTCCCCCGGCACTGCATGTTAATGAATCTCCTGACATGCAGTGTTCTGCAATCAGGCACACCCTTGCCTGCAATCCTTCCCGTGTTTTTCCCATTTCGCAGCTCTGTGTTATTGGATACACGTTCTAGCTACAATGAATTAATCTCTTTTCTGTTGTGAAGATCTATTTTCTGTTGTGAAGGTGAGCTGTGTCTCACTTGGCTGCTGAAGGAGGAATGTTAGTCATCCCAGGTCTCGCTGTAGTTGCTGCATCAAGACAGCTTCAGGAAGATGGTATTTTTTTGTTGCTTCTTTATGTTTTTTTATCTGGGACAAGACTTTGCAAAGTCATCTGCCAATGTGTCTTCTTACATCTTGCTTTTTATGTTGAGGTCATCCCCCTTCTGGAAATGCTCCTCTGCTGGCTGTAGATGAGATGTTTCTTACGGTGATGTCTGGAGGGAGGCGAAACACCCCTTCCCAGCTGTGTCCTGCCCAGAGCACAGCGCTGGCACCAGGAGCTGCCCACGCAGGGCTGCTGTGATTGCCCAGCCTGGATGTCCCTGTCCTGTGTCGTCCTGGAGGTGGGCAGGGGCACAGGAAGCGGTGATGAGGGAGAGGGCAGCATGCTTAGGGAGAAGGGGCTTGAAGGAATGAAGCAAAGCACCAAGCCAGGAGGGCTCTCAAGGGATGATCTCTCCATCCTGCCTTCTCAGCTCTGGGACTGGGGCTTTTTTGTCACCGTATTCTGATCTAGTTGTGCCTTTTATGCACAAACCCGGGCTGGGCATGAGCAGCAGGTGAATGGACAGGAGATGGACATGACCCAGGTGCCCTCCAGCAGGTTTGCTAGATCATACAAGGATTTCCACGTGGAGGGGAAGGGTTGTATGGCCTGTGATGTGAATGAAGTGGGGGAAAGGAAGGAGAACATAACCCCAAATCCTGTGATTTTCTCACACATGAAGAGGCGTGTTGTGCCACAGCTCCTCCATGTTCAGACAGAAGCAGAAACTTGCTACTTCTGGCATGTTCTGGGGATCAGGAAGTCCCTCTTTGGGGACATTTTTTGCCTGGGGAGGTGAGGCAAGCTTTTTTGCTCATTTTAAATCCCCTGTGTGGAATCCCCTGTGTGTTCTTCCATCAGAACATTTTCCTTCAGCGTTTTCCTTTACAGGCATGTGGCTTGCGTAGACCAGGGGCCAAGGAGAGGAAGGACAGATGGACGTGGGATACCAGGGGTGGGTTGGGAGCAAAGCATGGGAACAGCGCAGTCCCTTTGCTGTGACTCCTCAGGGGCACCAGGGAGAATTCAGAGTTCCCAGACCTCCTCCTCAT
Source organism: Edolisoma coerulescens (assembly GCA_013397115.1). Taxonomy (NCBI): domain Eukaryota; kingdom Metazoa; phylum Chordata; class Aves; order Passeriformes; family Campephagidae; genus Edolisoma; species Edolisoma coerulescens. The sequence continues at coordinate 343,631 of VWZW01008125.1, read as the reverse complement.
GTGGTTTGTCCAAATTCCCCTGGGATGAAGGTCTGTGAGAAGTTCCTCGCTGACTATGAGCAAGACTGGAGGGAGGTTTGGCTGCAGGGCAAGGTTGCCAAAACCAGAAAAATGAGAAGAATTCCTTGTTGTGAGTGACATTATAACTGGGTACAGGTATGGTGACACTCTGAAAAGTGGGGTGATGTCTTGGGCCGTGGTGGGAGACAGAAAATAACCAGCAATGAGAGTGTGCTGGCACAGTTTGTCTCACAAAATGCAGCTCAGTGTGTTTTCAGGGTTTGTTTTGGTTTTTTTGAACAGCTGAACTTACTAGAGGTGAAACCACTTGTGGTTTCCTGTTTTCATAATTTGGCTTTTTTATTGTATGTCAAGGATGTTTCTTAGAAGCAGCGTCGAGTCTCCTGGCCCACTTTAGCAGGTTTGGTGCTACCATGCAGGTAGCATGGGCACCCAGGGCTCCATTGGAGGTTTTGGCATCCCTTAAGAGGAAAGCAGCTGTTTAGGGTAAAGAAGAAGGCAAAGAAAAGTTGTGTGAAGCTCATCTCGTCACAAAGCCAAGTAAAAATCTGGTTGTGTGTCTGCTCCTGCTGTGGATATCCCCAGCTCCTCTGCTGGAGATTGTCACCGATTTATAATTCTGCAAACGAAACAGGAAGCAAAAAACCTTTATAAATGTACGAATTATTATGAAATTGCTGAGTGCTGAGCAGTCTTACAGAAAGAGGGTGCTTTTCCTCTCAGTGCTGAGTGCATAATTTAAATAGAAATGAACATGTACTGGGCCAACTCTTTAGCCACTTTTCCCAGAAGTGACTCTACAGAGAGGAACCAGCCCGGTGTTTATCAACCAAACCCCAGTTATTCTCAGTATTAATATAATTATTCAAAGCATCACAGGTAACAGAATCCCAGGATGAANTTCCTTCCCAATATCCCATCTGACCCTGCCCTCCAACAGCAGGAAGCCATTCCCCATTTGCCTCCCCTCTTGCTTGTCTTCCAGACTCCTGAAATTTTCAAGAATTAGTGGGTTTTTTGCCAGTCCAAGTGTGTGAGGGGGAGGGTGTTGCTCCTGATGGACCCTCTGTGCAAACTTTGATGGAGCTGAGAGAAGCACAGTGCGGAGGGGCATTCTTGGTCCAGGGCTGGTTCAGCAGCAGTGTTATATACGTCCAGGAGTTAAGAGAAATGTGAGAATGGGAAAACATAGGCAAAAATTGTTTTTGCACTTGGAGAGGAGCCCCTGCTCCCACAGCCAGTGCCACAGAGCTGAAAACACAGGTGGTTAATGAAGGCTTACAAATGGTGTAATATCTTTCCATGCCCTGTTGGGTTCAGCAGGAGTTCTACTGCTCTCTCAGGCTGATTATGGGTTATGTCCTTGGAGCTTGTGAAGGCCAGGAAGGAGAGGACTGTGTTGGTCTCCTCCTCGCTTCCCCCCATCATCTGTCAAACCCTTCCCAAAACACCTTCTCGCATTGCAGCGGCATTGCGATGTGCCGCGGGTGACCTTCTTCTGAAAACACCCACAGATAAACTCAGCTCTCCAGCTCCTTTCATCCACCAGGGAAACTTCTCCTTTTTATGAGCTCTGTAACTGAGCCCCAGAGGTCAGCACTGACGGGTGGGTTTTTGTCATGTTTCCTGGAAAGTTTGTTAATTTATAGCACGAGATTTCTTTTAGGAGAGACGAAAATAGTTCACGTTGTGTAAACCTCTGCAAAGCACTCGGAGCTGTAAGTGCTGGTAGAGCCACGCCGCACCAGTTTACATTCTGCAGATGGCTGATTTATGGAGGTGGCAAGTTGGTGAAGATTTTTCCCCTTCTAGATGCAAGGCAATTTCCTGAGCAAGGCTAAGGTTGAGTGCCTGCCATGTGTATCCTGCAAGAAAGGGGTTTTTTTTTAAGGCATCTCGAAAATGAGAGAATTGAATGCCCCAATTTGTACCAATTTTATGGAATTGGTACAAAGTCATGTTCTCAGTCCCCAGGCTTTGGCTGAGGTGAAGATGCTAATGTGGACAGGGTGGCTCCCTCCTGGTTCCTGCTGAGCACAGGGCCATCACTGCAGGAACACTTCACCAAAAACCACCAACTGAATAGCTGAGACCTTTAAACGATTATTTTTTCCCTTAACAAAAACTTGCTTCTGTGGAAGTAGAGGTGTGCAAGCAGCACTGGCTGAGAAATGACACTGGTGCTTGTTCTGTGGAGGTTTTTATGGACAACCAGAGCAGCTCCCGGTAGCAGAACACAGCTGAATGCACTTGAGAATGCTTTTATTTATCTACTCTACAGCTCAGCGACAGTAAACACTGTCTCCCCTTCACGAGAAACGGCTCATCCATGTTTATATCCACAATAACATGTCCGTTTCCAAGTGTTCCTTTGAAATTTCATCTGCTTGAAACACCACAACTGGATGAAAAGGGTTTGGGGATATGTCTGAAGTTGAGCTGACCTTGCTTGCAAACATCAAACCTCCCTGGGTGAAGCAAAGAGAGCTGTCTGTGGGTTCGCTTTTTGGGAGCTGCAAGTGTCCCATTTATTTGGGTTACCCTTGTCATTTTGCCTCCAAACTCCAGCCATGAAATTGGGTGTTTAATAGAGGGAGCTTCGTAGAGTTTCACCTCATGCTCAGGACCTGCCAGGAGCATTTACACCTGCAGCTTGATGGGGAATTGCAGTGGTTGGGACGGAGACAAACTTCGAGGGAAAAAGAGTTTTGATGCCACTTCCTACCTTCCAGGAGATCCACTGGCCCGAAAAAATCAGGAAAAAATTCCCAAACCACTTAGCAATAGCAACAGCTCAACTTTTCCTATAGTGGATCACTTAACAGAGCTTTTCAGTGCTGTCCTGCCCTGTGGTCTCCTTCTGGTTCTGTTTCCCCCCTTTCTACGTATATCAGCAGATGGATTATCTGGATTTAGATGTCCACCTGGATGAGATCCTTAACAATGACTCAGTGGCACTTCCCAGCTGTGCACAGGCCCCTGCATGTGGCTGCAAGTCCCCAGGCAGAAGCTCTGTAGGTATTTTCAGCTTTTGTAAGCAACTGAAATATAGAAAGCTCCTTTGTCACTGTTGGCAAATGACACAGGAACACCTGAGTGGTAGGAAGGAGAAAGGAAATGTGGTTTTTCTTCCACAGAAATACAAATTCCACGAAATGGAAGAAAAACAACAAAAATTTGACTGCAAATTAAAAACTCCAAATAAAATAAGCCTGTTCGGGGGGTTAAGATTCTCCCTTTCCATCCAAAATGTGGTTTTAAACAAAAAAAACACCCTACACATCTTCACCAGTGTGGGGGAGAATATTCCTGGCCATCAGCTTTCCAGTAACATTCATTATTTTGGCTTCCCTTGTGTACAAGCTGCAGCCTGCAGATTACAGGGACAGCTGTCTGCAAACAGTTGATACCGGGACTAAAGCTGGTGAAATCTGGAAGTGTGCCTGTTCTGCAGCTTCAGTACTGTCGTGCTGCAGATATGCCCTGATGGAAAACACGAGGAGAACTCCAAATCTGTGGCTTCCTTTAAAAAACAACAACAAAAACCTCCAAAGCACCTGCACCCTGAGCAGCATAAGTGATGATACTTCATGTGGTTACATGAGCTCAAAGACACACTGATGATGGGACCAGTACAAAAGCTGCACTGAGAATTGTTTTGGAAACATCTCAGGAATGAAATGCTCTGGAAAAGAACAGGTTCTTCCAACATCACTGATATTGAGCAAGGGAAACAAAACTGGCTATGGAAAATACAAATATTAATGTAGATAAAAATGACTCCTTGGAGAAGGCACACCTGGAAATAGAGCAGCTTCATGGTGGACTCCCCTCATGTGGTCATGTAGATCCTCTCTGCAGGCAGCAGAGCCCAAGGGATTCTTCAGGAGTGTCCATTCCTCCCCAAGGAAAAGGATAAATATGAGATAAATCATCTTCTATAGTGCTCATTTTCTCCACTGACTGTGTCAAACCTCTGTCTGAGACTGGAATGCCAAAAATTTTAGCAGCCTAAGGGTACTGAGGAGCCTTCTGTGTCCAGCCTGGATGGTCCAGCTGTCCCTCCTCTGTCTGTGCTGCTCCAGGTCTATGGAAACCTCTTAGAATCATTGAGAGGTTTAGGTTGGAAAAGCCCTCAGACCATCGAGTCCAACCATTCCCAGCACTGCCCAGGCCACCACTGACCCCTGTCCCCAAGTGCCACATCCACACGGCTTTTAAACCCCTTCAGGGATGGGGACTCCACCGCTGCCCTGGGCAGCTGGGCCAGGGCTGGACAACACTTTCCATGGAAAAATTTTCCCCAATGCCCAACCTGAACCTCCCCTGGCACAGCCTGAGGCCGTTTCCCCTAATCCTGTCACTTGTTACCTGAGGCCAGAGACTGAGCCCCACCTGGTTGCCCCCTCCTGTCAGGGAGCTGTGGAGAGCAAAAGATCTTCATTCTCCTGGCTGTGATGGCACCTGGGAGAGCTGGGTGCATGCAGATCCTTCTCCTTTAACAGGCTCTGCCCGGGAAGTGTTTGCTGCAGCTGCTGCCTGGATACTTTGGTAGGCTCAGATTTCAAGCCTTTTGTCTGCCCCAAATCGCATTGTTCTCTTCTCCATGCGCTCCTGCTCATGAGAGACATCCTCATCAGGTTTGGCAGCGCATCTTGTGGGCATCACGACTTTGCTGGTGTTTCTGGTGTAGTTTTAAGCCCCGGGGTGCAGTGCTGGGAGCATGTGTCCTGTGGGAGAGGCGTGGGCTGGGGTCCCTGTGCTCCACGGATGATCCCGTGAGTTATGGGTGATGTCAGACACAAATTACATCCTTGAATTACAGTGTGGTGCTGTGAAGACAGGAAGGGGAGAGATCAGCTTAAGTACACTGCAGAATATGAGTGATTTTGTAACCTTCTTGTCACAACTAGGAATGAATCAGGATAAAGCCTATTCATTCGGATTTTGCAAGCATAGGAAGAATGGGTCCCTAAATACCCTCCAGCAATTTATTTTGAGTGGTCTCCAACTGCTCTCTCAAGGAGTTTCTCTTGTGTTTAATGCATTATTGCACTGAGAAGCATCTCCTCTTCCTTGGAAAGTGGCTTTTTCCAGGGGACAGATAGTGATAGGACAAGGAGTAACAGTTTTAAACTTAGAGGGCAGATGCTGGGAGGAAATTCTTCCCTGGGAGGGTGGGCAGGCCCTGGCACAGGGTGCCCAGAGCAGCTGTGGCTGCCCCTGGATCCCTGGCAGTGCCCAAGGCCAGGCTGGACAGGGCTCAGAACACCCTGGTATAGTGGAAGGTGTCCCTGCCCATGGCAGGGGGTGGCACTGGATGAGTTTTAAGGTCCCTTCCATCCCAAACCATTCTGGCATTCCCTGTGAAATGCTCTCAAAGGTCTCCTCCATAAGAAGGGACCTTGACTTGCTGGTGATCTTTGGATCATTTTTTCTCTTCCTAACACCATAATTGCATTAAGGATGTGTCAGCCTGTAGCCATGGCAGCTGAACACTGGTCCCCTCCGATGGTTGTGTGTCCGGGGTGGGAGCAGAGGACAGTTCTTTCTGACTCAGCTGGTTGGGGAGCTGCTGAGACATTTCCATATTGGAAAAATTGTTGTGGAAGCACAACAGTGACCTGTAACCTGCCTTATGAGGCCAGTGAGTAATTCGGTTAAATAGCCAATAAGTTCCTGCTGCCGTTTTGACTGGAATATGGGATTTTCCTGCCCCAGCTCTCTGTTAAACAGGTGCTTTGTATCATCTGGAAATAGCTGTGTTTCAACACAAGGATCAAGCGGATTTCACAGGGAGGCTGGGATTTGCTTTCAAGCCTGGCTCATGTGACGTGAAAAGCCGCTCTGCATGTAATAACCTCTAATATTATTAAAGTGTGCTCCAGGGTGGGCACTCTGACAAAAAATGCCACTTTATCACCAATGCAAAAGAGAAGGGTGGGGATTTTTTCCAGTTTTGGGGGGATTTTTGTCTTTTATTGTTGTTCCAAACCAGGCTGCACTTGATCTAACTCACAGTAATAAAAAATAGATTATCCCACGGACAGTAAGCTCATCACCACCCTTGGCTGGTAACAGAAAACAAACACCCCTTGCATCTCAGTGCGTTGGAGGAACAGGCTGCACCCCCTCCCTCGCCTGGATCAAGTCAAAGCAGGAATCTTGGCTGTGTCTGGGAAAGAGGAACGCCAAGAGATTTTTTTGTTTCATTTTTTAGTTGACTTACAACTCCACCTGCAAAATATTCCCAAACTGACATACTTTTTCTTTTTTCCCCAGCACTGTCCTGATACACAGTAAAGAAGGATCATGATTCCCAGAAAAGTAAGAGGTATGGTGTGCTCATCTGCTCTCCTTCCCTCTCTCTCCCCAGTTTTTTGGGGTTTTTTTGGTGAAAAGAGGAAGAAAAGAGAAATCCTATTTGGGATAAAGATAATTTCTTACAGAATGAGTATTGTCTGTGGTGCCAGAAAAAAGGATCTGAAATGACAAGATGCTCAATGCCTCCATCTAGCCCTTATTATTTCCTTTCCTTTGCCTCATCCTGGCGGTGTCAGTGTCCCCTGAAGCCTCGAGGAGCACACTGGGTGAATGCATAGTGAGGGGAGGGTGCCACTCACAGCATTACGTGGGCTCGTGGCACCTCTCCCAACATCACGCAACAACTGCAACAAATCCTTCATCTCCTGTGCATCACGCCACTGTGTTCAAAGGATTTCATTAACTCTAAAGGTAATAAATTTTTTGATAAATCAATCTTAAGATGTTTTGAGGCGCTACTCTTTGGTTCTTCAGCTTCCCAAACACACCTTCCTGAGTTTTGTAATCATGGGAATACAGAAACTGGGCACACACACAAAACAAATGGAAGCACGGAATTCTCTCTTCCCCTCTCTGCTGCTGAGATTTTCCTTTCTCCTAGCTGCATTACATTTTAGAAGACCAAAAGCTGATGTCAGTTGTACTGCATTTTGTGCAACAATCCAAAAACTGCAATAAAAAGTTTGTGAAGGCAGTCGTGTATTTTCAAGTTAAAGTAATTTTCTTGCCCAAATGCTAATGAGTAGAACAATTAACCAAATGTGCTCAAGTATTTGTAAGTTAACGTCTACCTACCACCATGCTTTCAATTATTTTCACCACTCTAGACTTTTCCTGCTCAAGGAATAGACTTTTTTTTAATCTAAGGATATTTTATGCTGTTGCTACTATGTCTGTGGAGATGAGTTTGTGGAGAGGTATCTCACAGTGTAATGGAGGCATCGTTCTCTGGGTGCTTGGTAGGGTGATTCAGGGAAAAGAAGGGGCTAGAGGCACTGAGGGGCTCAGGGAGGACCAGGGAGCAAAACCCCCTCTCCTCCACACGCAGGGAGGGTTGGGCCCAGGAGACACCTTGGCATGGGAGAGCACTGGAGCTGTCAGAGCATCCTTCCAAGTTTGAAAGTTTGGCCCTTCTGCACATGGAGCAGATCCTTCAGGACCTCAGGTGTCTGCAGCCTCCATCAAACAACCCCCCTGCCGGATTGCTCCCCAAATGTCCCCTGGAAAATCCTGCATGTTCCTTTTTTTTGCACCATAGATGCGTTGCCATGCTGCACACACACACGTTTAGCAGGGTTCCACCTCCCACCCCGCTCTGGCGATGAGCAACAGCAGATTTCCCACCTCTTCTGAGTGACACCAATACTTGCTGCTGGAAGGGTTGGGTAAGGAGGTGCTCCCGGACGCTCTCGGTTCCTCAGGAGCTACCAGTGCTCACATGGAACGAGTTTTCCCTAAAGCATCAATGCTGCGATGAAATTCCCTGTGAGTTTTGGTCTCTTGCTTCAGCTAGAACACCTGGATCCTTGGGGGACCAGGGAGCTTAGGAGACTGCTGAGGTCCTTGGCCTTCCTGCATCTCCATTTCATCTTTGCAGCTACCAAGGCGGGTTTAAAAGGGCAGATTTGGCCCTGAGGTGTCAATAATTCAATGTATTGAATGTCTCCTGCCTAGCAGGAAATATTCAATCCACTTTCTTAGACCTTTTCTATGAGAGTAGGAAAGGCTGAGAGAATTGGGATTGTTCAGCCTGGAGAAGAGAAGGCTTCAGGGAAACCTAATTGTGTCCTTCCAGTGCCTGAAGGAGCCAACAGGAAACACAGAGAGAGACTTTTCATGAGAGCATGTGGTGACAGGACAAGGGGGAATAGCTTCCCAGTGCCAGAGGGCAGGGACAGATGGGATATTGGGAAGGAATTCCTGGCTGTGAGGGTGGGCAGGCCCTGGCACAGGGTGCCCAGAGCAGCTGTGGCTGCCCCTGGATCCTTGGCAGTGTCCAAGGCCAGGTTGCACGGGGCTTGGAGCAGCCTGGTATAGTGGAATGTGTCCCTGCCTATGGCAGGGGGTGGAATGGGATGAGCATTACAGTCCTTTCCATTCCCAGGCCACTCTGTGATTCCGTGATTCTGGGATTCTGTGACCAGCTGCCAGACACACACTAGGAAGGAGATTCCCAAGCCAGTAGCTTTCCTGTCCATGGGCTGTGAGTACATTCTGCACCTTCCTTGGCTGACAGCTGAGACACACCTCCCTCAATCCCTGTGGACAGCTTTGCCAGGGAGGCTGTGGAAGAGACCTCTTGGAGGGAACCTGAGGAGCCATCCCTCCTCTGGGAGCTGTTACACCTCCAGGCAATCTAGACAACACAATTTATTATTTCCTTAGAGAATCCCCAGCATCTGAATGATGGCTCCAGTTCCCCTTTCTCTTTTTTTTTTAACCTTACAATCAAGATGACCAGAAGATTTGTTTATTTCCTTAACAAAAGCTGAATTTCTCACAAACACAAGAAATCAGGCTCTAGAAAAGCATCACAGCAAAGTGCAAGAATTTTGAAAGAAACCCCATGGCCTGGCAACACTACAATTATATACAGGAATTGTTGGATGTAAGAAAGTAGGACTTGGGACAACACATATATTCAGAAATACTGTGCTTTAGAACCAGCTTGAAATCCAATGGAAAGCCAAACAGTTGTGCAGCAAACCTCTTAAACACCATCCTTTTTGGCTTTCACCCTCACCCCATAAAAATCCATCTTGAAACTCTGCATAATTAGTTTTTCCTGTCAGGTATTTGTCTTGTTCACAAGAAAGAAGTGACAAAATGCACAAAGAGAGTAACCCAAATCCTGGCTGTGCCTTGCTTGCCCAAAGCAGTGTGAGTCAACAGGCAGCAAACACTTCTGAGGAGGTTGTTGTTGGCACTCGTGACTTTGATTCCCATTTTCACGAGAATCAGCTACACTGAACCCCTTCTACCTCTTAACGTCACACGGCTTTTGCCAAACTTCACCACTGGTATCAACAGCTACAAATATGCTGAAGTGAGGCATCTGCTAGTGCTGAGTTTGAGTTCCCACCATGACCACTATGCTCCTACCTCCAGCCTCAGAGCTGCTTAAGAAAAAGTGGCAAGGAAACAAGGAAACTGCCTTAAAAGAAAGAAAGGTGGTGTAACTATGCCCAGGAGCAGAGGTTTATAGTTACTATCTCCATGGGTAATTAGAAGGTGCATCTCTAAATACTCAGATGAAACTGCACATTTTTGTACAGGATTAAAAAGAATGTTGCAGTTCCCATTTTGATGACCAGGCTGCCTATTTTGCATACACACTCTTACAAGCCAGCTGCAGGAGTGCAACAAATTGAACCACCAGGTAGAAGCTTCAAAAAAGGTGTCAAGAAGGTCTTTCTTATCTCAGAACGGTTTGGGTCGGAAGGGAGCTTTAAAGGTCATCTGGTGCAACCTTTTTTCATTGGTTGCCTCATGAAACTGTAAAAACCATGGACATGATGGCATTGGCCTCAGTGGGGACAAGCTGGGCAGGATTAGAGGTTTTTAGGGCAGGATTAGAGGTTTTTAAAGCAGGGAAGTCTACCCAAGCTGCAGATGACATCTTGGGCTCAAGAAGTCCCAGTGGTGCAGCTTGCAGCAGGACACAGCTGCAAAAATTCTTTCTTTTGGACTTTCCTGGAGATCTGCTTCATCTGAGCACATCCGTTTGCACCAGTAACACAACCACACAGCTCATGAAATGCAGCATTTGCAAGCTGGAGGCTGACAACATAAATACCAGCTGTTTGCTGCACACCCTGCCCTCCCAGCCGCCTTCCCCGCTGCTCACAGCTGCTGCCTCCCTGTTTATGGGGGTCGAAATCCTACATAAAAGTGCCAAATCGGAGACTTAAAAAGGCCTTTTCAGCAGCAACACATCTCCTTTCTAACCCTCTCCCTGATGTGGGCTGGAAAGACCAATGCAAAGCAGGGAAATAGAAACAATAAAATATGTTAATCGCTCTTTTGCCTACCAGAGATCGGAGCTGGGCCCCAAGGGGAAGTGACATTTTCAGTTTTATCTCAGTGGCACTAGTCCCTTCAGTGCTGAAAAAAATCCAGTGCTAGAAACTGCTTTTTCATTACAGATATCTGAATATTCAATATGTCATTTAAATTGGCTTCGGATCTGTTCCCACAGCCGCCCCCGAGGAGCCTGGTGAAGATAAACCACCCAGCTGATATCTCACACCAGGTTGTTTTGTCTAAGCCTAAAGTTTCTTTGTCTTGGGAAATTAAAACAACCCTTCTTGCTTCAAGTGACTTTCCCTTTTTTCAAGGGAATTTCTTGCACAAGGACAATTCGGCAGCGCTCCTGTTGTACATAATGGCCCAGAGACCAATCTGCTTAACCACAAGAAAACCCTCTCTTCCCCCAGAATTTGGGAGGACTGGCTTTTCATTCTGTTTTGATGGCGAGTGCAGCACCACAAGTGGAGAAAGACTGGCATTTGTAGTCTGGGAGGGATTTTAATAGAAGTAAAAAACATTCATTTTAAAGAGAAAGAAGAGAGACTCTGCGGGAAAATAAACTTTCTGGGCTTATAGAACTCAAAGAGAGACAAAGAAAGGGCCTTTGAAATCTGCAGGGTGTCTGTGTCCCTCACCCTACTCGCAAAAGGTACCCGTGTCTCCCTCCTTTTATTCCCCCCTCCCCCCAACCAAGTTAACATGACCCCAAACATAATTTGGATGTTTATACAGCGCATAATTCACACCATGTTCCCAAGGGCAGCAGGAATAGGACTGAGCCCAGCTGGGCACCTGCTGTCCAAGGCTGGGCTCAGCAGGGTTTCCACCCACAGGCACATGTGCTCAGGACACGCAAGTAACAAGTGACAGGAGGAAACATCCTCGGGTTGCAGCAGAGGAGGTTTGGTTTGGATATTAGGGAAAAATTCTCTATGGAAAGAGTTGTCAAACCCTGGAACAGGCTGCCTGGGGCAGTGGTGGGGTCCCCAGTGGCATCGAGGGACAAGGGTGACTGGTGGACGTGGCAGTGCTTTGGGGAATGGTTGGAATCGATGAGCTTAGAGGGCTTTTCCAACCCAAAGCATTCCATGGCAGTATGGATGACACTCCCAAATCCCCAGCCATGCTGCTGCAGAACATGCTTCCAGGCTCCCAGAGCTCGTCCCAGCCCTGCCAGGAAACAGATATCCTCCTTGTCTCAGACCCTGGAACATTTCAAGTGGGGTGAGGGACCACCAGGCTCAAATCCACCTTGTCCAGGTTTGAGCTTTGTCCTCTGCTCTCGGCCAGTGCCTCCTGTTGGGACAGCTCTCATTTATATAAATAATTGTGTATAGCTTGAGAGAGAGACTGCAAATCAGTACTCTTTGATATTTCAGTATCAGTAGTCTCTTCATTGGAGTACTAAATGTGAGACAGACCCTGCCTTGCCCTGTTTTCATTTTAAAAAGCCCGTTACCTCCCTGCCTTAGTTCTACATCCCAAAATGAGGAGAGTAATTCCAACCTCATGGACTCCAAGAAGAATTTCACCAAATTCCTTCTTCAGCTGAGCTCGCCTCTTGGAGAGAGCCTTTCATCCTGGATAAATGGGAAGTCAATCTCCATATTATGAATTGTGAACATCCATTATCTGAATTTTGAAATTGAAAAAAAGAAAAGTACTGAGTTGTTTCTTGTCTGACTACCTTGGCACTTCTAACTTAAATGTTTCTGAACCTTTTGGCTAGGTTTTATCTTGTACTGAAAAAGGAAATTACTGTACTTTTACATTATGAATACTTAACTTTGGTATTGTTTGTCTGAAAACTCTTTCAGAATTGGAAATTCATTGCACTGGATGCTGAGGAACTGATTCAGAGATTCATATTTGGCACAAATAGTGTCCCAGAGGTGATGAGAATGGACTGTATACTCAGGGAAATGCCTGTGTACAGTGAGTGGACAGAGATGTCCATCACACATCTGCTGTGTTGCACTTGGTCAAAAGACCACCTGGAAATGTGACCCTGTGGCTTTGCATGGGACACTGTGTCCTCCTGCAGGACACCTGCCCAAGGCACGTGGCTAATTCAGAGCCTGAAGTCTGAAGAAACATTTTCAAGAAAAGGTTTGAGCTTGAAGTGATTAAAAACAATAAATAGTTGCTGTGTTTCTGTTGGCATGAAACTCACACTGTGCTGGGGATGAGGGGGATTAGCAGTCCAGCGGCGATTCTCCATTCCCTCTCGTCTTTGATCCCAGCTCTAACGCATTTCTGGGGGCTGTGCCTTGGGCAAATGCAAGGGTTTGGCCCCGGTACAAGGGTGACTGGGTGGATTCAGCCTCTCAGAGCAGCCTCCAAACTGTGTGCAGCTCAGGCTCATGTTTGGATGTCATCCACTTTAGAAGTAAGAGCCACCCACAGAGATTTGATCTAATTTTAAACTTTCCAGGAGTGTTGGGAGGATTTGACAGGGATTCTCAGTTGGGGGCTGAAGTAGGTGGATAGAATACACAGATGAGATCCATGGCCAGATAAATAGGATCCTAGCAGGGAAGGCCCATCATGACATAAACACATGTGCTCCTTAGCAATTAAATATTCACTGGGGCTCTCTATGTCTGTCTGATCACTGATGCAGTCGCTGAAACACTCTGAGAGACCAAAGGTGGTGAAGAAGAGTAAAGTAGAGATGCCTGGTTATCATGGCTCAAAATTACCTGAAGCATTCCCAGACAGCCAAGAAAAAGCTGGGGAGTGCCCACTGGAAAGACGCTTTTGGTAGGACCGTGAGATGAAGGCTGGGTGGAGAAAGACTTGCTGGTTTTGAGTTCCTGCAGGTTTCTCATAAACGGAACTTAGTCTTCCTGTTTATGTATCTACTCTTTGTGTATGCTTCAAACCCATAAGTCATCACAAGTTAAATTTTTGGCAGGAAGAAAGGAGTATCTTGACTGCTTCTAGGTTGTCAAAAAATCCTTTTCTCAAGGTTAAGACCTCTTCAGTATAATTGCCTGTAGAATTCTCAATGCTCAGAGACCTGCTGGGCAAAGTCCACCATGCACCAAACAGAGAGTCTCTGTCCCAAACAATTTACATCCTGAATACAAGAAAAGGAAAGCAGACAGATTGGGAGTGCCAAAAAAAGTGAAGATACACCTCTAGAGACAGCAATAGCGAGCAATCCACATCTGCCAACTGCTAAACTACCCTTGGCAAAGGTTTCTGCTCAGCAGCTGTATCTGAAATGTTTCTATCAATCCAAATTATTCTCTCCCCTTCCTCTCATGCAATTGTTGTGATTTTATCTTTCTTTTTCCTCAGTTTTGCTGAGTTTTGTCTGCTGTTTTGTGCTTAGCATTTTGATTATTTCCTTTTATCTCCACAGCCCACATTTCTGTTTTATTTTCCAAGACTTTGAGGATCCAGGTTACAACAGCTTAAATTACAGAGATGTCCAGACAAAAAATGGACATCTCCCAGGACTATTTCCTCGGAGTCTGTTGTGATCTGAGTCTCCAGCACAGGTTCTGGACAACAAACTTTTTGGGGTGATGTTGTTAGGTATGTGCAGAGCCTGGGTCTGCATAGCAAGTCCTTTACCTCACCTATAAGTAATCCTAGGCTGGTTTGGGTTGGAAGGGATTTTAAGGGTCATCTCATTCCACCTCCTGCCATGGGCAGGGACACATTCCACTGTCCCAGGCTGCTCCAAGCCCTGTCCAGCCTGGCCTTGGGCACTGCCAGGGATCCAGGGGCAGCCACAGCTGCTCTGGGCACCCTGTGCCAGGGCCTGCCCACCCTCACAGCCAGGAATTCCTTCCCAATATCCCATACACACCTCCTGTCTTTCAGTTTAAAGCCATTCCCCCTAGTCCTGTCACAACAAGCCCTGCTAAAAAATTTGTCTTTGTATGAGGCAGACCCCTGCTCATGAGATGTGGTGAGCGATGGTGGAAACCTCTCCCTCTCTCACTGCTGCCATAGCACCATGTCCCAGGGTCCTCTCTGGCAGCTCCCAGCCCCATGGAAAGTGAGACAGACCCTACAGCGGAACTGTTTTGTTTGATGGGCTTAGCAGAGAGGCTGCCAGGTGGAACCCGGCCAAGAGGCAGCAGACCGTGATGGACGGGCCCACACCACTTAGACAGCAGCAGTACCCAGGGGAAGAAACAGGCCAAGGAAAAACCCCTCACACACACACATATACGTACACATCCACACTCACACACGGGCCCAGCGCAGCCGGAGGTCAGAGTCCAATTAGGTACTTTATTACTCATTGAGGCCTTGTCTGGCTTTCAGGCCTGGAAGAATGGCAGTGTGCGCACATGAACCCGCGGCTGCGCCGGCACCAACGGCGATTTGCATTTGAAGCGAGTCACTGATCCCATTCCCAGGGGCTTTACTTGATGCATGGCTTAGCAGAGGGGCAGTTTGGTTTTATTTACGGCCGGGACTTGGCACACGCTGGCGGCTCCACATTCACCAGCAGCTCTGAGGGCATCAGCCTCACGAGCCGCCCCTCATTTCCAGACACCACGTAGAAAGATGGTCTGCACAGGAGCCTGAGTCCCTTAGGACTTCCCAGCCCCAGAAACTCATCATCCCCTCTATATCTGACACTCTGAAAAGCTGAAGGCTTCCCTTAGAAGTTCTGCCACTCTGGGCAGAAGAGATCCCAGAATGGTTTGGGTTGGGAGAGACCTTAGACTTCATCCCTTTCCACCCCCTGCCATGGGCAGGGACACCTTCTGCTATCCCAGGCTGCTGCAAGCCCCGTCCAAAGTGTCCTTAAACACTCCCAGGAATGGGGAATACCACCAGCCTCAGCCAGTGGGAGCTGAGGGGAGAGAAAATTATGAAACAGGTCAATCAAACAGTCCCAGGAGATGCAGCTCAGAGCTTACCAGGAACAAAAGGTTGATTGAGGACAAGGGTAGAAGCTGCATGTGGTCAATGCATGAAAAACCTCAGCACTAACAAGGAACATAACGAGGGAAGGAGTGAGAGGGCTTAAAAATAAAAGTTTATTGGCTTCCTAAATATGTTTATGCTGAGTCAGATCCGTGCTCTCGCCAATCTCCCACGTGATGGAAACAGGTCAAGCATGGTCAAAGAGTTGAGAAGGTGAGTTCAGCAAGGTGAACACTCAATAGCTGGATATACAAAGCCATTGTTTTAGATGACTGAAATGCCTGAAATCAAAGAGAGATACCAGGGAAAAAATAATCATTGATCCATCAGATGCCCAGGCACATGGCAAAGTGGCCACTGATACCAAATTCCGCTGCAGTGGAAGTTATTTAGATACCAAAGTAAGGCCCTGAGTCACGAAGGGAATAAAAAAATACCACGGCAAGCATAAAATCTGGATGCGAGGATCAAAACTGAAGTTGCCTTCCCTTAGCAGCCTAAACAGGACCTACACTTTTTAAAATCCATTCCAACTTGCAGTACTTGGGCAGCTGAAAATCCAGAAATCCAGGATAGGCTGTCACAGGAGGATAGGCTTCTCCTCCCAAATCTAAAACCATGTGCAAATACAGAGGCAGAAACCTGATACACTCAGTCCTGGAGCCTGGCCAGCAGCACAGGCTCCAGGACTGAGCACATCTCCCTGATGCAGAGAGACCAGTCTCCTGAGCTTAAAAAATTATGAAGTGCTCTGTTTGCTTGAAGAATTTCTACCTGGAACACTAATTTGGAATATTATCAGTCACACATGTTTGAGGGAGTCTGGTTGTTGAATAGCCATCTGTTCTTTCTGGCATAGAGGCAGAGGTTTCCCACATCTAGCTGCCTCTTGCAGGACAGCACTGCTTGGGACAAGATCTCAAGAGCCATAATCCTGCACTAGCTCAAACCCTGGCAAAAGCAATACACTTCTCATATGGTGGAGAACCAAATTCTGCAACTGGTACAGCCCTAAAAAGAGGTGCTTAGATTTATCCAGCTGCTTAAACGCACAATGGGCTTTTTCCAAGTCTGACCTTTACTGTATATCCTCAGTATCTGAAAAATGCTGCCTGAACACACCCCAGAGTAGCTGTGTCATAAAGGCTGGATCAGCATCCAGGAGCCTGAGTGCTCCAAATGTCATGAACCTGCAAAACTGGGCCGGAGAACAGCCTCACTTCCTGCAAAACTGATGCTCTCCAATTTTCCTTGGAATGGGCCCATAATGCAAAATGTAGTTTCTGTACAGTTTCAGGTGTTTGGTAAACACTGACTGCGATATCCACATGTCCATCCATTAATGTAATTATTGTCTGGTGTGTGTGTACTACCATTAGGGCAAGGGGGAATGGCTTCCCACTGCCAGATGGCAGGGCTGGATGGGATATTGGGAAGGAGTTCTTATCTGTGAGGGTGGTGGGGCCCCATCCCTGGCACTGTCCAAGGCAAGGCTGGACGGGGCTTGGAGCAACCTGGGATAGTGGAAGGTGTCCCTGCCCATGGCAGGGGGTGGAATGAGGTGGTCTTTAAAGGTCCCCTCCAACTGAAACTATTCTATAATTCCATTCAACTTCTCTGCCCCATCACAGTCCTTATAATGAGAAAAAGGTGTTTGAAGTTTTAGTGAATCCCACAGGGGATGTTTTGGAAGTGAAATTTCTTGATTCATGTAGGCAGAGAAAGAAATTGAGCTAGGGATGGTGCCAATGTTGGGTTGTGTGTTAATTTGTTTGGTCATTTGGGGCTTTTTTAAGGTTAAGGATCCCCAGGTGTGCCTAACTTCTGTAGGATCAGCTGAAGGAGCTGGGGTTGTTTGGTCTCAAGCAAAGGAGGCTCACGGGGGACCTCATCGCTCTCCACAACTCCCTGACAGGAGGGTGCAGCGAGGTGGGGGCTGATCTCCTCGTGTGGCTGAAGGGAGAGGACCAGAGGAAATGGCCTTTCTGAGGCTGAGACAGGGGAATGGCCTAAGCCGAGACAGGGGAGATTCAGATTAGATATTAGAAAATATTTTTTCGTTGTTAGAGTGGTAGGGCATTGGATTGGTTTGCCCACAGGGCTGGTGGAATGACCATCCCTGAAAGGTGTTGAAGAGGAGTCAGGATCTGGCATTGGGGGATGTGGTTTAGGGGTTACAGTGGCAGTGCTGGGTGGACAGCTGGGCTTAATGATCCTAAAAGTATCTTCCAGCTTTGATGATTCTACTATTCTATGATTCTATTTTGTCTAAAAATCCATATAGATCTGGAGAAAGAAATGCAGCAAAGACATTCTTCCTCGTACCCACCAGTGAACACCCTGGGAGATCTCTGAAAGGAACACAGCCCCTCCAGGTGAGAGCAGGTGTTGGCAGATGTTCAGCCTCTGCAGACCCCAAAGGATCAGCCCCTGGAGGGCTGGCTGTCAGCAGGGCAGCTTGAAGAAGCAGGTGCCTCCCACACAGGGTTCATCACTCCAGCTCCAAAACAAGCAGAGTCCCACCAGGGAAATGAGCCCTCATTGACCCTGAGATCAGAGCTGGAGGGAGTTTGTCCTAACAATTTCTGAGAACTTTGGTGATTCAGAAATACTGTGTGGTGTGTAAGTGTTACGTGGGGTTTTGGTTCAGGGACAGACCTCAAGCTCTTGAGACTGCCAGGAGGGAAGTTGTGCATCCTGGGGGAGATAATTTATCTGGAGCTTCTCTGCAGAGGTATTTAGCGGGTACTGCAGAGAACTGGGAGCCATTGATGGGTTTTGTGACCTGAGTGATTCCTCTGGACCTCAATTTCCTTCCCCACACTTCTTATTGCTGGTTTATGCAGGGTGATCCCTGCCAGATCCCTGGCTCTTTATTTAGTGAGTACCTGTATAGCACCTAAAAAGATGGGATTTTGATCTATTTTAAGGCCTCCAAGATCTACTCTTTTTCCCATACCAATTAAATCCTCTGAAATAAATTCTGCTCTATTATGCAAGGCAATCTACAGCCATCTCTTTATCTTCCCTTCATGTTGAGCAGCAGGAGTAAAGAAAAACAGAGAGAAAACAAATAAGCCCTGCCAGAGCCAAATGGGCTTCATATGGAGTTAATTCTTGTTTTGTTGTTACACACACTGCAGTGATTTCTGCCCTCCTTTAATTCACCTCCCTCCCAGCCAGCACAGGCTTGCACAGATGCAGCTGAAAGTGGAACAAGGCCCATGGTCCATAAACACTTCACCCAAGATTAAAAGTACTCCATAAAAGTAGACTATGTTGTCAGCTGTTTCCAGATGAGGGAAAAACGGGTTATCCTGCAACTTGGTCAAGAAA
The DNA here is from genome assembly GCA_013397115.1 of Edolisoma coerulescens. Taxonomy (NCBI): domain Eukaryota; kingdom Metazoa; phylum Chordata; class Aves; order Passeriformes; family Campephagidae; genus Edolisoma; species Edolisoma coerulescens. The sequence continues at coordinate 325,022 of VWZW01008125.1, read as the reverse complement.
AATATCACATTGCAGAGCCAGACTCTGGAAATCTGGTTTGAAACAAACCAAAACTGGTTTGAGATACAAAGAAAAGTATGTTATCTTGTTATCTCTGGTAGCAAATAGGGTTCAGATGCTACAGTGTCTGACACAATTTATTCAAGATTTCTTCTCTTTTTTTGCCATGTAACGTTGAGGATTTTATAAGCTAATTCCTTGTTTGGTCTTTGCCTGTTCTAAAAATTGAAAACAAGGAGTTTTCCTCCCACTCCCAGTCTGCTGCCAAGGCAGAGCAGTTCATTGTCTCAGTGAAGAGCTGGTCTTACCTGCAGGTGACAAGTACCCAACAAACAACAGTGGGTAAAAACTCAAGGGAAAAGTGTTGTTTTCTTGTCGTGCTGAAGCAGCCTTGGTCAAGGGAGCTGGAGCCCCAGGAGGGGCTGAGGGAGCTGGGAAAGGGGCTCAGGCTGGAGAAAAGGAGGCTCAGGGGGGCCCTTGTGGCTCTGCACAACTCCCTGACAGGAGGGGGCAGCCGGGGGGGTCGGGCTCTGCTCCCAGGGAACAGGGACAGGAGGAGAGGGAACGGCCTCAGGCTGGGCCAGGGGAGGCTCAGGTTGGACATGAAGAAAAATTTCTTCATGGAAAGGATGTCCAGCCCTGGCACAGCTGCCCAGGGCAGTGGTGGAGTCCCCATCCCAGGCAGGATTCTAAGTTTGGTGGATGTGGCACTTGGGGACACGGGTCAGTGGTGGCCTTGGTTGTGCTGGGGATGGTTGATGATCTCAGAGGGCTTTTCATCCTAAACAATTCTATGGTTCCATAACCAAACCATTGGGGAACTTCTTTGTGTTAAAAAGCAGAGTGAGGGTTTGGTGCTATTAAACACTGAGCTCCCTGTTGCCATATAGGACACGTTTGCAAAAGAAACCCTGTGGATGCCTCGGAGAGATGATAGTTTTGGTAGGTAAATGCAATATGTGGAGGTAAGACTCTGGCTTTGGGAAGTTCTTTTTGTACTATGTGGAGATTGCTAAAGCTTTTGCAGCTGTTCCAAACACCCATAGGTAGGATTTTAAGTGAGGTGCAATTTGGGTAAGATGGAGAAGTCTCAGTGAAATTCCTAGAAGTTGGCTATTACATCCTCTGTGTTTAAGTTTGATCTAATTGATGCTTAAAATTTCGTCTTAAGCATTTAAGTTGGATCTAAAATTTTGCCCTTATTGGAGCTGGAGATTTGACCGTGATGGTTGGGTTTTTGTGAGGGTTTTTTTTTTTGGTTTTGTTTTTGTTTTTTTTTTTTTTTTTAAAGAGATAAAAACCTCAACATAGAAACTGCAGAGGGGTTATCAGGTTAACTAGTTTTTTTACTACTAGGAGTATCAATAGGTAGATGGATACTTCAGCTCACACTCCACAGCATGCTGATAATTTAGACAAGGTCCATGCGTGGACCTTCCCCTTTCTACCATGCCAGGGCTGAGAGCAGCCACATGCTCCAAAACTCATCCCATGCTGTGCTTCTCTCACTTTTTGTCCCGTATGCTGAGAGCCCTGGGGCAGGACCCTCGTGGTGCCTGACAAGCACGTGGTGGGAGGCACTCCCCACGTCGTGAGATGCTTCGAAGTCAAAACACATATTTAACAACCTGATATCGTTGATTTTCACACCAAAGGCAGGGCCAACGGTGGTCTGAGATCTGCTTCACTGTCTAGCTTTTCCAGGAGATGCAAGAAAGTGATCAGGGAAGGGTTGATATACAGTCCCAGCCCTGTGCAGCAGGTGAGCATAGGCTGGAGAAGAGGATTTTTCTGCAGATCTGGAAATCTGGAGTGCTCCAAGACAGGAATTCCTGCATATGTAGAAACCCCTGTGCAAAACCTGTGTTTCTTGTCTCTTGAGAAGGGAAAGCATCAACCACAAAGTCCATAAAACGCTGAGTTCTAGCAGGAGCCCTCGCAAACATGCTGGAGAACTGGTCTGGGGGCTCGGGTTTAGGTATGGCATGCTCTCCTCTGCTGTAGAACAGGCCTTTGTGCAGGGAGCGTTATCACCTTAGACTTGTTTTCTGAATGTTTTGAAGAATAAGGGACACAATACCAGCAATTGATGAATACAAAGGGGAGGTCATCAAGGGCTGGGCAGGGGGGACACATCCTCTGCACGGCTGGAGAAGACTCAGTCTGATCCCTTCTTCCTTGGACACATGAACACCTTACAGGTACTTCAGGACCCTGAACTGCACCAATATAGACAAGACCAATGGTGTTGTCATGGGCAGAGAAAAGCACTTTATCTGTGGTTTTACTGCGCAAGCTCTTCTTTTAGAGATTCTTCTTTTGTTTCTTTGTCCTCTCTGAACTTTTAATGCGATTAGGAAGTGGCTGAGCTGGAAATTTCCTTGCTTATTTCTCAATGCTGCTGGTGCTCTAAGGACAGTTCAGGAATGCCAACGGTCTGTGGAGAGTTGCTCTGTCCCTGGTCAGTCTGTCACTTAAGTTTTGGCTTCCCTTTGCACTCTGACAGCAAATGGCCCCTACAGTTTGATGCTCCCCAGCCTGAGCACCACCAGGCTGCTGGAGCGTGGGGAACACATCCCTGGGCTGTTTCCCAAGAAGTCTGGTCATGGATGAGTGGAGCGAGTTGGTTGTACTCCAGTGACTGGTGGGAGGCTGCCCTGCAGCTTTACAGGACTAATGAGGGGCATCAGCAACTTTCTGGTGTGCTCCCTTGAGAGTGCAAGGAACATGCTGGGGACAGGATTGTGCCCATAAACAGGGAATTTAAAGCCAGCCCTTGGTGACCCAGCATCAGAAACTGTTTGTTCTGCAGATTCCAGCGAGGTGGGAGCTCTGATAATGTTCTCCTACTGTTGAAAAAGGCTGCCAAAATAAGCATGCCCCTTTCTTCACCCTTGGTCAATGCTGGTCCTTGACACTTTGCATGGAGTTGAGGGGCTGTGTCTGCCTTTCTTCTTATTCTAACCTGTGCTTCCACTCAGCTGTGTGCAGGATTGCCACATGGGTGGCTGGGGTCACTCTTGGCACATCGTAAGGCATCCCTTGGGAGCTTTCATACGCTCTGCAACTGTCCTGAGTTTGCTGTGCATCTGCAATAGGATTGTCTCAGACCCATCCACCTTTCACTTGAAAGAAAAACCACAAGATCGAGCCAGCATAAATGTTTGTCTTTAAATAGATTTCACCCTTGAAAACCACCTTCAGCCAGGCTGGGCAGCTGGTGATGTCCTTTCCCACCTCTCACACATCAGCAAGCAGCTCATGTCCAAACCTGGAGCAGTTTCACCTGTACTTTTGGACAGCAGGTGCAGCGAGCCCAGAAAGTTACAGGGATGCTGTTGAGGGATTTCTGGCCTCAGGACCTGGCTAGGCTTCCCCCTGCATCCTGCAGGAACAGAGACCAGCAATCTCACGATTAGCTTTCAGCAGATTTCCAAGGGGTTTAGAGAGCATTCAGTCTGTCCATGCCAGTCTGTGACCTTTGGGTTGTCCTTGGGTATCAGTGTGATGGCCAACCTTGGATCTACTTTCCAGTTCTGTGCTATAGCCAGAGACCCTTCTTGGGGTCAGCCAACAAGTCAAAATAATACAACTGTGATTGCTTCAGCACCATCTCCAGAGACCCTGGAGAGGCAACAGGAGTCCAGTGGCCAGGAGGGGGATGCTTGGTGTGTGTTTTGCAATAGGTCAGCTCTCACTGCAATGGGCACAGAGATCATCTGCAGTTTAACAAGCACTGGGAGTTTTTTGTTGGCTCCTGTGACTTTCCCCAGAACTTTCTGCTTTGGGGCAGTGCATCATTTCACAAAATTCAAGGTAATATCTCCTAAAATCTGCAATCTTGTGGGACCCAACTGCTCCATCTTAACAAATGTATGTGAGGGGACTACAGTAGAGCTGGAGAGGGACTTTGGACAAGGGTCTGAATGGACAGGAAAAGGAGGACAGGATTCCCCCTGTGAGAGGGCAGGGACAGATGGCATATTGGGAAGAAATTCCTCACACCCTCTTGGCTGTGAGGGTGGTGAGGCCCTGGCACAGGGTGCCCAGAGCAGCTGTGGCTGCCCCTGGATCCCTGGCAGTGTCCAAGGCCAGGTTGGATGGGGCTTGGAGCAGCCTGGGATAGTGGGAGGTGTCCCTGCCCATGGCAGGAGGATGGAATGAGATAATTTTTAAGGTGCCTTCCAACCCAGGCCATTCCATCCCCCAAAAGGCAGGATGAAAAACTACATCAGTACATGCCCAAGTCTGGACTTACTCCTTTGCTTTGTCTCTTGAACCTAGTCCCATTATGGGATGGGGAGTTTTAGGCAGGGCAGTCTGGATAGGCTGGCACAAACAGCCCCCTGGCCATAAGAGCAGCAAAATGCTGCTGAAACTGCATAAGGAGGCAACTCAGTTGGATTACAGAAACAAATATTGCTTCTTTTTTAAATAATACCCTTTTTTTTTTTTAATGGGAGTTAAAAGCTGATACAGCAGGACTGGGAGAAAACAACACAGCAGGAATTTATAAAAAAACAGCTTTTGTTCGTCAGCCAGAGTAGAACAATGTGCCTCTTTGTCTGCAACACAGATTATGCAGGAATAAAATAATAAATAAAAGGGCTGCTGAATGGGGCTGACATTGAGTGCCTTCTGAAGGACACTGAATTACTAAGAGGAATAAATCATCTTTGGTTTACAAACAAACAGGCTTGCTGGTGTGCCCATCTCCCAAAGGGTAAATCAGCCTCAGCTCGTCCCTGGCAGTGAGCAGCTGTTCCATCCCTCTGGCCAGGTCTGGAGCTGGTGTGAAGCAGGTGCTGCAGGTGGCTTCATCCTGGCTTTAAAGAAAAATCAGATTGATGGAGTGATCAGAGACCACAGCCCTGCTGCTGTACAACCACTGCAGATCCCCGCTGAGCTGGGGCAGGAGGCAGTCCTTCAACCTAAATTCCCAAACTGACCACAAATTTAGGTAAGGGCTGGATATTATCATAAGGTGACCAGGTGGTGGTGGCTCAGAAGCACATGGGATGTACCCTGGGAAGGTATATCGTTCCAAGTTGCTGATATGACAGCAGAGCACAGGAACCAGCACTGCAACCCCAGCTGAACTCAGCACCCTCCCAGGAAAGGTTGATCCTGCCATGAGTAGTAGCTGCTTCTTCAGGATGCTGAAGCCAGGATCCATAAAGATATCAAGAAGGGAGCCCTGTAAATTCCTTTGAGGTTTGGAATGTGTTGTTTGGCTCTTACAGCATCTTCCAGTGAAGAGAAGGCTGATCCTTGGCAAACAGCCTGGACCTCTGCTGGCCTCCACCACGGCTGGGTGCACCATGCCTGCTGCTGTTATCACAGCTCCTGGTAGGAAATTCCACACTGCCTGGAGGGCTTTCATTGTGCTGGGTTCACCTGGTGACCTCCATGGGCCGGCAGCAGCATGACCCAGCCAAGAGGGACATCAGTGCATGTGTGTCCTCGGCCCACCTGTGCCTTACACCTCTCTGGAAGCTCAGTAGAGAGGGTTTCCTTTATGAGATACAGGTGAGGGGGGGGCTGACAGATGTGTTTCTCCTCCTCTGAGAGTTCCTAGGAGAGGATGCAGGTGGAGACTGAGCTCCTAGTGCCTCTGCACAGAGGCTGCATCTCTTCCAGCATCCCCAGAACACAAAGGTTAAACACAGGGAGCAGATTTTGGCCTGGCTGGAACAGGTTGTCCTCAATCCCTGTTTAGCAACAAACCATATAAAATCATTTCCTGATCTCAGCTGCTTTGATGCATGGCCCTGGAGCTGCAGGGACACAGGGAGACTGTCAGCTTGCTAAGGCAATGTCCTTGATCATCTTACCTGGGTCTTACAGGGGCTGTGAGCTCCTGGGGTTTCTGCTCCTGGGCAAGAGAAACTCATCCTCAGGTATTTCAAAGCTTTCCCTGGATGGTCTTCCATACCTGTCCACTGTCCAGCTAAGGACAGGGAGAGTGCTCAGAGAATTCCAGGAGTTACATCCAGGGAGATTGCACACATGTGGGGAAAGAAGACAAGCAGGAACTCAGGACGTGGAGAGACTTGGGATGTGGGTTGCCCTTGGTCAAGTTCTGTGCTGTGAGATTGCTTCTCAGAAATCGTGGTGGTGGAGTGACCACCCAGCCCGTCCAGNCACCCCCAGCTGTCCCAGGCTGGCTGCAGAGCAGAGGGGCTCCAGCCCTGGGAGCATCTCTGTGGCCTCCTCTGGCCTGGCTGCAGCAGCTCCAGGTCCTTGTGCTGTTGGAGCCCAGGGCTGGGGCAGCTCTGCAGGTGGGGTCTCACCTGAGAGGAGTAGCTCATATTTGGGTGCAGATACTGATGCTTTGGAGGACAACCATGGGTTCACGGATTCTCTAAATTAGGTAGCAGCAGACAGGACCAATTCTTCTAAAACCTGGAAGAAAAAGCAATGAGGAACATGGATATGAATCTACTCGGGAGAGGGAGTGGACCATGGATGGGAGCCAGCCCAAGGATGCAGATGGAAAAACATGGGTGCAGGTTTTCTTTCACAGATAATGATTATGCAGAATTATCTAAAAAATCTGTCTTCTAAATGGTTTCTGGACACTAATGATGAAGAGCAGAGCTTGGCTTTGGCTCCAGTGATCTGTAGAGGGTATGATTTGAATTAAAACAGTCTTCATTAAAATGTTTGGGGTTTCCTTAACATACAATTTTAGTGTAAGAGGAAGAGTGGAAAATGTTTTTCTGGTTGCCTGTCCAGTTATTTCCAGTATTAGTGATTATTATCGTAAGGAAATAGTATCTATTTAAATATCATAAAACTATTTGATCTTGTCCTTGCTTCCCCCCACTACTTAATCACTTGTAATAGAGGTGGAAGAAAAGAAAACACTGGTGGGTAATTTTTTTTAGTCTTTCCCTTTCTCCATTTTTTCCTTGATCGTTTGGCAGCATTTCACTTACACAATCAGATTTGTTGCTTCGCCCATCTAGCTGTCACGTTTTCTCCACTTATTTCTCATGGTCTTCCAGCTGGGAAGGGCAAACAACTTTGAAGAGCACCATTACAGGGCAGCAAAAGTTAACTGAGGATCTTTGGATCAGACTGAAAAACGAGAGCCTCCTTTGGCTCATCTCTGTAAAGATGAACTGGATATAAAGTTCAACGTGTCCTGTTAAGTAGCTGTTGGCCAGAACACAGGATCGGTGTAGGTCAGGGCTTTGATGTTGTTACTGGAGCTGGCTTGGAGGCAGCGTGTGACTTGGACTCCAGACAGGAATTTAGGTCAGTAACTGAGGATGATGAGCAGGAGTAACAGGACAAAAACGTGTACAGAGTTTCAATGTCTCTAAATTTATGCCTCTTATAAGCAGTCTTGCACAGCGCAGAGTGTGCTCCTCACCTGGCATTCCAGCTCAGCTTCCTTCCCCTTCCTGGACCAGCATCTCTCCATGGGTTAGAACCCACCAAACCTCTGCTGAGGTCCAAGGGAAAACTCCATCAGGTTTCAAAGGAGGCCCAGCTGGAGCACTCGTGTGTGCCCTGAGCTGAGGTCCTGCTGGGCAGTGCCCCACGCTAGGTGACCCCGAGCCTGGGTGACAGCGGCTTCTCCGTGCTCCCGAGATGAGGAGGAAGCTCTGCAGACAAACTCCCAGAAAAGCTGTCATGTCCCTGCTTCTGCAGCCTTGGCTTTGGTTACAGAAGTCAAGGGAAACCTGTACTGTCATGGGAAACAGTGTGCTGCTGCTCTCCTGGGGATGGATGTTCTACCGTGACAGCCTTTGAGAGTGAGATCATGGAAGGGGATGGGTTGGAAGGGACTGTAAGACTCATCCAGTGCCACCCTTGCCATGGGCAGGGACACCTTCCATTATTCCAGGTTGCTCCAAGCCCCGTCCAACCTGCCTTGGACACTGCCAGGGATCCAGGGGCAGCCACAGCTGCTCTGGGCACCCTGTGCCAGGGCCTGCCCACCCTCACACCCAGGAATTCCTTCCCAATATCCCATCTGTCCCTGCCCTCTGGCACTGGGAAGCCATTCCCTGTGTCCTGTCCCTCCAGGCCTTGTCCCCAGTCCCTCTGCAGCTCTCCTGGAGCCCCTTTAGGCCCTGCCAGGGGCTCTGAGCTCTCCCTGGAGCCTTCTCTTGTGCAGGGGAACACCCCCAGCTGTCCCAGGCTGGCTGCAGAGCAGAGGGGCTCCAGCCCCCAGAGCATCTGCATGGGCCTTCTCTCCCTTTAAATTTTCAGTTTTATTTACCTTGATTTACCTTCACTTACCTTCATCAACCTAATGTGGATTAGACCATATTAGATGAGACTGAACCAGTAGAAGAAAACTCCTGTAAGGAAAATAAACTCTTCAACTATGTTTTTTGCATGAAAACTGTTCAGGAGAGAAGAACATGAGCTGTTCTGGTTTGTGTGCTGAGCTGTTAACCAAGGAGAAGGCATCTAGGTTTTCTCTCTCACTGACTCGTGGAGTGCTTTTAAAGCAAATCTGTTAATCTTGTCCTGCTATTGGTGGATTTTGTTGAGTTTGAATGGATTCTTTCTCATCAGCAATAAAGACAACACTAATAAACTATTCGTAGAGAGAGCAACAAGGTTCTGGAATAAACTTAGTCATCTGCAAACCACCCGGATCCACCAATCTGAAATTTAGAGATAAATTTTAAGCTTTATTACCCAACTGATTTTGAGATCATTGGGTATTCCCTCCACTGCAATTCGTGAATAAAATGTAATCCAGCTTTTCCATGGAGTGTCTTTGATGGGTTGTTCAATGACAGGTTTGGCTGTTTCACAGAGACAGCAGAGCAAGGATCTTCGTCTCATTAACCTCTGTAGGTTTTATGGCATAGGAGTATGATTGTTTCAGTACACTTGCCTAGCTCCAGCCAAGCTGGTGTGGCCTTTCTCTCCATAACTTTGTAGGATATGTCTGTTTTCAGCCAAAAACGAGATATGGAAATCCACGTGCAAAGGAGGGGAAAAAAATCAACCGTATTTGCGTTAATGTTTTGTCCAAGTATTGTGTCATTTCTTACTTTGTCTGAGCTGGTTTGCATGTTTGCAGAATGAGGAGAGGTGGAACAGCATGGCCTGGAAAGCCTTGTTTTGTTGGTCCATCTTCCTCATTTTTCAATGTCATTACAAGTCAGCTCAGAAGAAGAGGATTCTGAATGTTTGCACTTTGTGTCTTCTTTATACAGGTTGCCATAAATGTCCTGAAGCTTTGTGAAACAGCTGCAAAACAACCTGGAACAGAAAGGACAGAGATAAGAAAAAACCAATAATTGAGCAAATAAAAAACGATCTGATTTTTAGTTTTACACTTGGGTCGGTTCTGGGTCGAGCTGCTTTGCCCATCCCTCTGGGCAGCGTGAGGTTTCTGATGCCTTTGCATCAATTTGCAGAAGCTGCCAGACCCTTTGTCTTTGCTGCTGGGCTGGAGGGGACTGCTGGGAAGGCAATGAGCTGTATAATTTATGTTGGAATGTCAGCGTCGGAACAGGCGTAAAATTACAACTCGTTTGCACAGGCTGAGGAGATCTTGGGTTTCCTGGACGGTCGCAGCCATCTCTCGATGATGCTGCTCTTGGGGGCCACTGGAAACCTTTACATGCTGGAGCGGGGCTGGGCCATTGTTTCAGTTTGGGAAGCCAGCAAAAATCATGCTGTCCTTGTTCCTGAAAGGATGGGCTGGTCTTTTTCATCCCAAACAGACTTTTTGTGCCCAGACCTTCACAGCTTGGAAGTTGGGTGAGATACCTGGCACCAGCTGCATTGGGGACCTCTGCTAATCCACCTCCGAGCACTGCCAAAGGGAGCTGTTACCCTGGGAAATGAGGGAGCAGCACACTCCAAATGGACTTCGTGTTCCAATCACCTCCAAGGAGGGATGCTGGGACATGCTTGACAGGCTGGGAGAGCCCCTGGCAGGGCCTAAAGGGGCTCCAGGAGAGCTGCAGAGGGACTGGGGACAAGGCCTGGAGGGACAGGACACAGGGAATGTCTTCCCAGTGCCAGAGGGCAGGGACAGATGGGATATTGGGAAGGAATTCCTGGGTGTGAGGGTGGGGAGGCCCTGGCACAGGGTGCCCAGAGCAGCTGTGGCTGCCCCTGGATCCCTGGCAGTGTCCAAGGCCAGGCTGGACGGGGCTTGGAGCAACCTGGGACAGTGGAAGGTGTCCCTAGAGATGCTTCCACTGCCAGGGGGCTGGAATGAGATGGAATTTAAGGTCCCTTAACCCAAACCATTCTGAGATTCTGTGGTGCTCTGATTTTATGCAGTGCTCTGTTGCTGCTGCCTGTGAGGCTGGGGCAGCCCTGGATGGGGGCTGAGGAGGGCTATAAAACATTCCCCACGCTGGTCCTATTGTTCCTCAGCAGCCTGACCTTTGGGGGGACCCGACTNGGGGACCCGACTCATGCGGCTGAATGGGGTGGCTGTGAAAAAGTGACCCCAAGGAAACCTGAGGGAAGGGGAGGGATGCCATGCAGCTGGGGGGACAGTGGTCCAGCCTCAGCCCTGCCTGGCACAGATTTGGGATGTGTCTGCTCTGCCAGGCCTAAATTCCTCAGAGACTTAAAAAAATCCTAAATTCATTGGAGGCTTAAAAAAAAAATACCCTCCTCTCTTTGTTTCTCACTTGTCTAATGCACAACCAAACTCCCAGCTAGGGGGGCTGGCAGGGATGCATCTTGATGTGCCAGCAGGTGTGATTCCTCAAGATGTGGAGCAGCAGGAGTGATGCATTTGGGAGCCAACATTTGCTGTGTGAAGGGCCAGATGCCTGAAGAGGATGCCTATGGATGTAAAAGAGCTGCAGCCTGTTTCTCCTCTCTTGTGAGCTTGTCTTCTTCCCCCTTTTCCTTTAGAGGCCAGCTCATGCTTGTCCTCGCAGGGGACTCACCCTGCAAGAGGCACCAGCCCTTGTGCTGCAGCTGTGTCCACGGGGTAGCAGCCAAAAAACGAGTTCCAGATATCTGGAATGACTTCTGGTGTTAGTTCCCCCACACACACTTTGCACAGGGTAGAAGGGAGCCCCACAGGAACACATCAGAAAACAGCTCCAACTCTGGGGTGCGGAATAATCAGGGGCCCTACAAGCACCAAATATCTCTCTGCCAAATCCACCAAGACAATTTTCCTCGCAGACAGGCATTGCTGAGCTTTCCATAGGGAAAGGTTAACTAAGTAATTTCATGCAAATCTTCCTCAGCTCAGAGGTATTTACTCTGTTTGCAAAGTCCTTCTGCTGCTGCTGGATTTGTGCCATCAATTTGTGTCAGGCGCCGGCAGAGCACAATAAGAGTCCTCCCTTTAAATTCGGTGGTGTGGCTGCTGGGAAAAGCTGGGAAAACTCAGTTAGTGATTACATTTGGATAAGTTTTCTTAGAAATGTTCACCAATAGGTTTGTTAGTGAAGTCAGGCAAAGGTGAAGCATTTCAGGCAAAATATAAGTGACATTTAATGAAGGGAAAAAGCATTAATGGAAGAAATCAAAGGAGGAGAGGGAGTTTGTCTAAACTTGTCCTGACTAGCCTGGCACAGCAGCAATGGTCTTCACAGAGTCCACTGTGCTCACTGCAATAACCATACAAAGTTACACAAAATCCTGCTTTTCCCCAGCCAAAAGCAGTGGTGGTAATGCCACGTCTGAAAGAAAACAGCACGAGAAGGAAAGGTTAATGGTTTTGGTAGAGCTCCCTGCTGAATGTGGCTTATGGTCATTGTGGGGAAGGGGCAGCCAGAGCCAGAGCAGGGACACCTTCCACTGTCCCACGTTGCTCCAAGCCCCGTCCAGCCTGGCCTGGGACACTGCCAGGGATCCAGGGGCAGCCACAGCTGCTCTGGGCACCCTGTGCCAGGGCCTGCCCACCCTCACAGCCAGCAATTCCTTCCCAATATCCCATCTGTCCCTGCCCTCTGGCACTGGGAAGCCATTCCCTGTGTCCTGTCCCTCCAGGCCTTGTCCCAAGTCCCTCTGCAGCTCTCCTGGAGCCCCTTTAGGCCCTGCCAGGGGCTCTGAGCTCTCCCTGGAGCCTTCTCTTGTGCAGGGGAACACCCCCAGCTGTCCCAGGCTGGCTGCAGAGCAGAGGGGCTCCAGCCCTGGGAGCATCTCCGTGGCCCCCCCCCTCCTAATGTTTCATGAGGGGCATCTCTGCAGAGCAGGTGCAGATACAGAGTGACTTTGCCCGATTCCTGAAGGCCCTCGGTGGTGGGTGCATGGAGAGAACAGCCTGGCCTTGGCAACACAGTGGAGCTGAGGAAGAAGGAGGGTGCTGTACCCTGGTGCAGGTATCAAGGACCTGCAGAGAGGAACAAGACAGTCATAGACAGATGTTCTGGTGAGGAATGTCAAAGCTTTTGGTAGATTGCTCTGCACAGCTCCCTGACAGGAGGGGGCAGCCGGGGGGTCGGGCTCTGCTCCCAGGGAACAGGGACAGGGGGAGAGAGAACGGCCTCAGGCTGGGCCAGGGGTGGTTCAGGTTGGAAATTAGGGAAAATTTCTTCATGGAAAGGGCTGTCAAGCCCTGGCACAGCTGCCCAGGGCAGTGGTGGAGTCCCCATGCCTGGAGGTGTGTGGATGTGGCACCTGGGGACATGGGTCAGTGGTGGCCTTGGCAGTGCTGGGGGCAGGGTGGGACCCAATGTTCTTGGAGGGTGTTTCCAACCCAAGTGATTCTGTGATCAATAACAAGACTTCACTGATTTTTACAAAGCCCTTTATTTTTTATCTCAAGGCTTATAAAAACTGTTACTCGAAACCAAAATGTTTAAAACTTTACATATATACAATATGAGAAATAAATTATGTTTTAAGTCATAAAAAAACCACAATATACAAATAGGGCTTTGAAACTTCTCTAAGTATGGCATGGCAACAAGTCACAGATACTTACCAAAGGCTTCAGTTATTGAAGACTTTGCATAAAACCATGAAAAAAAATATCCCCAAATGTGCTTGCTTTGGTTGGATTGAAGATCTACAAAAACTGAAGAGATTTGCAGGCCTCAGAAGGACTTGCTAAGACTTCAGAACTCAGTGCACCACCTGGCAACACCATTTTTGAGATTGCCTTTCTGCATGCCAAAAGCTCAAAGGTTGTTTTACCAATTCTCTTTCCAAAAAATTTTAAAAAAAGGGAAAAAAAGAAAAAAAGAAAAAAGCAAGCAACCAAAAAAAAAACCTAGTTCACCACCTGACAAGGTCCTCTCTGCTGTAGCAAACAGGACAGCTGTAGAGTCTGTCCAACTCAAAGCAAAGCCAATCTCTGGTCACCTGGGACCAGAGATTCGAGCCGGGGTGTTGTGACAATGAGGGCAGGACGTTTGGCACTTTACTCATAAATAAGGTCTTAATTATGCATTGGTACCACAGCAGCTTCTGAGCAGAGGGAACGCATGCTCAGCAGTTAAAAGCAGTGGTGCAAAGCTCTCCTGAGGCAGCATGGTGCTTCGCCTTTCTCCATCCCTGTGGTCAGCACAAGGGCAGCTGCTCTTTGCCCCTTAAAAAGGGATCCACACGTGGGACTGGGTGGCCCCACTACAGACACTGACCAGGCCACCAGCACCACCACCAGCTGCACTGTGCCCCAGGAACAGGGAGATCAGAGCACTGCCTTCTTATCAGGCCACGTGTCAGGTAAACAGACATTTCAGTATCAGAACAGATTATTTTTAAGGCAAGCAAAGGACAACTTGAAGTTAAGTGGCATTGTGCTTATCCCCAGCCCTTCCCTGGACAGCCCCACACAGCTGACCTGTGCTGGTCTCACCTTCCCACAGCCCACAGTGCTACAGGACCACGGTAACTCCTACCCTAGGTGCTAATTTGTTCTTGGCAGCTCTGTCACCCACGGTCTGATGGGCAGTTAGCGTGGTTATTTGTCTTCTCAACTCCACTGGCAGGCAGACCAGAAGATCATAGCTGAGGTCTCAGTCTGTGAAGATCTCATCCATAGTCCTGGTTAATGGGAGCAGGGAAGGGAAAACGCAGCGTGTAACAGGTCAAGGTAAGGTTAAATGCACAAACTAGGCTCCTTGGGAAAGGGAAAATGGAATTTTAGTTATTCTAGGTCTAGGACCACAGTTCATCAATTGCTCCTCAGTTTCTCGCATCCAGTCTAAGATGTTTTGTCCTTAAGAGCTAGTTTCTTTAAGTGCTACCAAGCCAGGTTTTCCCCAGAGCATCTTGCCACCTGCATGGTCTTCATGCATCTAGGTTGCTTGGTTGTGAGTCTTTAGGGAAGCCTTCAGAGCAGATTCGAGACAGATCTGGGAAAAACAGAGAGCAAAATAGATACCTAGTTAAATGCAGAAGTTAAGAGGAGTCATGAAGAATTTCTGAGAATTTCTGAGATGCCAAGAACAGGTTTGGACAGCACAGGTTGGTGTTTTATTCTGTCAAAGCCACGCTTTTCCCAGTAGCTGCTCAGTGAGAGCCTGCAGCAGACATTATGCAGGCTGCAAGCAGAAATTACAGGGCTTGAGCTAGACCCTGCCTGTGCAGCTCCATTTGGGATGGACAGATGTTTGCAGGCTCAGTCTCCAAGGAGGGAACTATAATATCGCACTGACTTGGCAGAAAAACAGACAGCTGAACAGCAAGTAATCACTCACGATTTCTGGGAGGAAGGATCATTTCCTAGAAAAAAAGGTGTGCTGGAACTGAGCTCAGCTCCTCTGCCTTGTGCACAAGCAAGCAGGAAGGGCACATCTGCCAGCAATTCTGTTTTATGGGAGTTACCAAGTAGCATATCAAAACAGCCTTTTATTGTACCTGCAGGACTGTTTACTCGATCTTTCGAGACTTGTGGCAGAGCAACAAGTTTTTGCACAGGGGTTTCATTCACAGAATTGTTTGCTACCGTGCATAGCACAGCTTGCTGGTTTCTGCCAAACCTGGAACGGGACCAGCTCGCATTTCTGAGCTGAGCTCTGCTGCCCAGGAGGGCTGTGCAAAGCTCGACTTCCACGGGGCTCTGCTAGCCCTAACAAGCACTTTGTCCTCTGGATTAGAAGTGACAAAGCTCCAAGTCTACAAACTGAAATTTAAGAGAGGGCAAAAGGCTGGGCTGAATCCAAAGGAAAGTATCATTTAGTCAAATGAACAAGGATTCATTCAAAACATGACCAGAGGCATCTGAGGCAATCAGGCTGTTGCTGCTGGGACCAGATTTTCTGGAAGTCATGCTCTGAGGATAGTTCTAGGTGTCTGGGAAGTCCCCCAGAGGTTAAGCAAGGCTGAGATGCTTTGGGAGTGGCAGAGTTTGCATTGTCCTGAACCAGAGGAGATCAGCAGGCCTGGAGATGAAGCTGTAGGAACCAGGGCTGTAACACCATGGCAAGTGCTCACCTGTGTCTTGCTCATGCAGTTGAGCTCAAACTTTGACCAAGAGATTTCTTGGCCGCTCAGGGTCTTCTACCAGACTGAAACAATCTTTGAGGCAATGCCCTGCACTCCTCCCAGCTTCCCCCTGTTTTACAGGGCAGCTAATAGATGCCTCTTACTTACCTTTCCACTCTTGCACAGATCTGGGGCATTGGTGGCACCTCCATTTAGCAGCTACCACAATTAGGACCAAGGACTGTGCTACACACATTTGGCAGTAAACATGTAAAGGTACAAGGTGACAATCCAAGGTCATAAGGGAGAATAATATCACCTACTTAGCAATAGATATGGCATACAGGAAAATTAAGTCTGATAGCTGTGAGTCTTAGGCTGAAGTTCCTTATCTTTTATGAAAGAAAAGAGGTTTCAGGAGCCTAAAAAAAAAAAAAAAAACCAAAGAGAGAGAGGGTTCCACTCATCCCAGCCAAGGCACATGCATCAGACAGAATTTCTCTTGACTGATTTCCATACCTTTTCTGCCACTCCTCTGTGCATTTCACAAACCAGAGCTCTTTGCCAGGAGATATACTGGTTAGCTGGGAGTCCTCCACGCAGAAAGCAAACCTAGGAGGAGGAAGAATCAGAAGTCAAGGTACCTGCTGTCTCCATAATTAACAATTAACAAGTAATACAGATTGCAGCTTATTCTAGGACATGTTGTTTGATTAGACATCCATCCCACAGAGCATCTGGATACACCATCAGCCCTTTGAGTGGCTGTTTTATTTTCTACTTTAATATTTTAACTGGGCATCTTTGCTTCTACTACCCCTATGTTTCATAGAAGCCAGGATGTAGAATACCTTACAGATGACAGGTGATGCTTATTTAAAGCTCTGAGAAATGTGGGAAATTGTCAGGGTCAACTGCTGCTCTTTGACAGATCTGGGTTACCTTCAGAACATTAACAAAAGGTGTGGGACTGCAGTGCTATGTGCTTGGCAGTTTTAATACTTTTTGGATGTTCAGGTAACTTTCCATTTGCAGAGAATCACAGAATCAGAGAATGATTTGGGTGGGACGGGACCTTAAAAATCACCCCTGCCACGGTAGAGAATCTTCCACTAGAATTCTATGGTCAATTCTATGATCCAGGGATATGGGTTGGGTTTGGAAAGGCTCTTAAAAATCACTTAGTTCCAACCCCCCAGGCAGATCCCAGAAGGAGCAATGCAGTGCTTGAGGGGCTGGTGTCACCATGTTACTGGTTGCAGTTTTAGGTCCTGCTGGTTGTGCCAAATCAGCACATTAAGCCTGTAAATAATAGCCATGACCATCCATGTTTCAGTACTTTTGGTGCTCAGTGTTTTAACACTTCAGATACGATCTAAACCACCTTGAAGCAGGCTAATTTAGTCTCCAGGGGATGCCACAGTATCAAAATAAAGCAAAAGAACACCCCAGATCTGCTCTGTGGTGACTAGTTTTGCTTAAAGCCTGATTGCAGCCTCGTGCTGGACAGCAACCTGCTCTCCTACACCATGAGGGAGCATTAGCTGGTGACACTAAAAATGAAAGGCAGCTCAGGATACCAACTACAGTCAAAACACCAGCTTTTCTTTCTCAGGTTCTGGGTTGGAGTTTCAGGTCACTTCACATGCAACCTAGCACAATTATTACCTCTGCTGTGTTTCCCCAGATTTCACACGTATTCGTCTGATGTGGAGCTCCTGGGAGGAATTCACAGGCCTGTACCAGTAGCTCCTCAGCTCTTTCCACAGGTCATACCACGACTGAGATGCCCCCTCCCAGGTGAGCTTTATTTTCAGAAGTTCACCCATGTCCTCCTCAGTATACACCAGGAAGGTGTTCGTAGCGTTTAGGCCAATTAGATCAAGCCTGAAAGAGAGGCAGACACTCAATATTTTTTCCTTACAGAAGCGTGCCAGGTGCTCATTTGTTCCGTGCCAAGTGTTTAACAGAGCCCTTGCAGCTTATCAAGTGCTGCACGTTCAACTGTCACCAGTTAATTACTGATTACACTGACGTGAGCTCAGAGAGCTGGTTCCACACAACGCATCGTGTACTTAGCTTGGCCATCCTTCCATAGCTTAAAGGTGGGTTTCATGCCTGGCCTTTCTTTTGGGAGAGGCTAAAGGAGGTCAGCAGTGCCTCCAGAGATATTTCAGACTACGTCCAAATGGTGGAAGGGAAAAGAAAAACAAACAAGCAAAAAAAAAACCACACAAAAAAAAGCAATGAGCCATGAAGGCTAACTTGCAGAGGACTGGGCATATTAAAATGTTCTCAATTCATTCAGTAATAAATTATAATTAGGTTACTGAATGAAAGGCTTTTTTGGAAGGGGGTGAAGTGAGGCTGCTAGGCTGGGATGCAATGCCAGTGTTGGCAGAGGAAAAAGAATGCTGCCATCCTGTGTAGTCCCTGTGGCCTTCTTACTTAGGTAAAAACACAAAAGGCAGATCACTTACATTTCTAAAGAGAGAGGCTCAGAGTCTCCATTGGTGCCGTGGAGGGTGACAGAGAAGGTGGGATCCACCTCTCCCAAGCCCTTATAGCTGAAGACGTGCATTTTCATCTGGTAGTGGTAGACTGGAGAGAAAGGGGAGAGCAGAGATGGAACCAGCTGTGCTAGAAGAGACGTTGCTCAGCACCGCTCTGTGTGAAACAGTGTTGGCCAGCAAAGACCAGACCCTTCCTTTGCTGAGACAGCACTGATCACTTTTTCCTGCCCTTACTGATTGCAAATCTGAGTTTTACACAACAGCAGCAGCAGGTCCTCTCTGGGGAAGGCTCCCCAGACCTTACACTGCTCTGAGGCTGAGCTTTGCAAGCATAGCAAGTGAACTGCAGTCCTGCTTAAAAGGCAGAGTGTTCTGGGCTGATTCCACAGAGAGGAAGGAGCACAGTAACACCACAGGACAGCAGTGCAGCTGGGGGCCGGCGGGGCACCGACACCCAGAGCTGCACGGCTGTGGGGCGATGCTGCTCCTCCGCCTCTGCATCCTTCCCAACACCAGCTCTGGGAGGCTGCTCCCACAGGGAGGCCGGGCTCCTCCGGGGAGGGGAAGCCTACCTTTGAAGGGCATGTCAGCCCTGGTTTTCAGGTACATCTTGCTGTTCCTCTTGTGCCGGATCCTGCGGGCGTTGTAGCCGATGCCGTTGCAGCGGTTCTTGCGGCAGCTCAGGCAGATGCCCTTCTTGAAGCGACTGGAATCGGTGCACTGAAACGCGAAGCTCTGCTTGTCCTGGTTCACCAGGGAGTCCACGAAGAGGTGCACAGACCGCTCGTGCTCACACTTAACAACTTCACCGATGGCTAGAGAGGCAGAGTTGCAAGGGATACACTTGGTTTAAGCAGCTGTCACCCAGCAGCCCGTAAGGTAAAGTGAGCTGTGCCTTTCTGCAGCCCAACAGCAGCTGAGTGTGGCCAAACTTCAACAGTTCTCTAACAGCAGCAATTCAGGAGGTTAGTGGGAGATGCTCACTCAGTCCCTACCATGAGGAGCTTTAAGAGGATCCTAGTCCCAGCATAAGAAGACCACAGATTATGATCAGGTGTTGGAGTGAGAATGGGAATTAAAAGCAGGTATCATTTCTAGCAACTATCTCCAGTAGTATGGACAGTTTAGAAGGAAAAAATTGTTTTCTTTGCTTTTATGAAAAAGATCATCCCCCAGCACCAACCCAAGTCTATTTTGAGAAGTCTACACTGACCAGAGGCAAAAGGTAAAGAGAACTTACTCCCATAGGCAATGGCTCCCAAGACATCACTTAGGCCACAGCCGGGCTGGAAGTCTCCCCCGTTGGGGTAGATGTCAATGTGGCCCACAGGCATCTGGATCCCAATGCTAACACCCAGTGTTTCCCTGGTGTAGGTGTGAAGGACATCCACAAAATTGGCATCATCGGGGGAGAGGCGCCTGCTGGGGTCCACTCCTTCAAACATGGGGCCAGCGGGATCCAAGCCTGGAGTCAGAGACAGAACACAAGGGGCCAGGTAAGAAACCGGGCTGCTTCATACAGAACACAGCCAGAAGCCTGATGCTGGCAGGTCTCCTCACCAGCTGATATACAGACAGTCCCAGCCTCACTGCTGGTACCATCCCCCAAGATGTCTTCACCATGGCCTCACTGAGGGTACAAATAAAGATGGCCCACTCCACTTTTGGAGCAGTACAACCCAACAGCAGCACCATGATCAGATTGCCTGTTGGAAGCAAAGAGCCTTCACCAGGTCATGGTGAAGAGATGATTCAAGAGGCAGCTCCAAACACCAGAAGAGGTTTGACACCCCAGGGATAGCTGGCAGCCAAAGCTGCCTCAGTGATATTTAGTCTGTTTTCAGACTGCACATATGGAGGGACCAAAACAATTTCAGCAGCAGCTAGGTAATCCCTGCATCTGAGATCCCATGATGGGTTTGGGATGCTCTGTTGACCCCTAAACCTCACCCCCAACTTGAAGCTGCACTCCAGAGCATTTCTACAACTTGGCTGTCAGGTAATTTTTTTTTTTCCCCTGATTAACTAAATACAGACATTTATTGCCAGGGTCTGTGGAATTCTCACTGCCAGTGTCACATTTAAATGCTTAATGCAGCCCCTTGTACTGTGCCCTAAGTTCTCACATCTTGAAATCAGCTTTCCTCTGGAGATAAATGCAAACTCTTCAGATATTTCCAGAATGAGGGGTTAGAGCTGTTAGATTATTTTCTTTTATCAGTCATCCTGTGGGACAAACAGCACCCAATAACTCTCACTTCCATTAGTTTATGAGCTACAATTACAAAAACACTATCATTCACAGGAGCAGCATTTTAATAGTAAGAGCTTGAGCTGGACTTGTTTTGAACCCACATTTAAATTCAAATAAACCCAGGACCAGTTTGTCCTGGGTAAGGTTTTTTTCATTGAAGCCCTGCTGTAACTGATGTGAAGAGACCTCTACTTTCCACTGCTGCCACAAGTGGAAAACATGTCATTTCTGGAAGAATATCACCAAAACAACATGGTAGCAACACAGGAAACGAGCCTCTTCGGGGAAACTCACTGCCAGGAAGGACAGGGGAGAAACTGCTTAAAAAGCCACTTGCCTGTAATTCTACCTATAGTCCCATGGACGTGGTTACCAGCAAAGCCAGCCACGTGGGCACCCAGGCTGTACCCAATCAGGTGGACATTCTCAAGCTTGAAGAGGGGGTTTTCCTGCAAGGAAAAGAAAATATGAGAGTTTGATCCCCTGTCTTTCAGGGCACCTGATGCTGCTTCTATCTGCAGGAATATAAAGTCCAGCTCCAAGAAGAGACTGGAGGGAGGGGGCAGAGAAGCATGCTTCGTTTTGCATTTCATCAAGACGAGTGGAAGGGTTTGGACGGCACTTGTGGCTTACCCACGTTCCAGCCCCAATTATGATATTCTTTATCACAAAGAATAAAACTTTCCCCTGGGAGCTGCCAGCAGATTCAGCACTGGCCATGGCCTCAGGTGCCAAGTGCAGCACCATGGACCTCTCCTTCCCCTTCCCTGCCCTCCTGCCAAACCAGCGCTGGCTCTGAACGCCCAGCTCCCGAGCCCACATTGCTCAGGCAGCACTCCCAAATCTGATCTGCACTTCAGCACCGCTGACCCGAGCACGCTGCAAGGCAGCATCTCCCAGGGAGGCAGGGCAGCAGCGCTGCAGCTATGAGCCATCACCTGGCCAAGCCCTGGGATGGGTGTTACAGCAGAGCCTGCCCCGCTGGGGAGCCTTGGAGCTGGTGAACACTCTGCAACCTTGTGCAACAGTCCCTCACCGAGCATTACAACAGAGGCTGCTCTCAGCTTGCACTACCTGTAACCAGTCAAGCAGCCTCGCTATGGTTTTTCCAACAATCTGCGTGTTGTTCACGGCATCGGTGTAGAGCTGGTGGGCAAGAGAGAGCCAGTCCACCACGACCACGTTGGCATCCTTCTCCCTCTCCTGCAGAGCGGACACCAAGCTGTCAAGCCAGGTTTCGAACATGCCACTCATCTAGAAAGAAATTCAGGTGTCAGTTCCCAGCCTGCAGGACCGAGATGACACATCCACAGTCAAGTTATTTGCGTGTCATTTACATATGCTGCTCCAGCTGCATGCTGCTCCTCTGCAAGCCCCACTACCTCTCAGCGATGCAGTAAGAGCATGCATGCAACGGAGTAAGAAAAACAGGTTTTGAGAGACTCTGGCTGTAATTACCCACTTGCCTTTTAGGGCAGGAGGGAGAGGCATTCGTTACGTGCCACCTTATCGCACTTTTTCTCAAGAGTTTCAGAAATTCTGATGGATTGCAAAATTATTCTCCAGACCTGGCACTGTGGTTTGCGTAAGCCCTGGCAGAGCTGATAAGTCACCTCGTGCCACACACTCGGACTCAAAGAATTAAAAAGCTTGATAAAGTCTGCGTGCCCTCTTGTTTCTTTATCAAGGAGACCACACAGCAGACGTCAGGGCTGGGCACTCAGCTACGATTACAGAAGGTCTATACACGTGCCTGTCAAGTCAAGTGTCACATTCACGGTGGTCAGTCAGTTGGATTTTAGTGCCATGTTCACATTATACAGCTATGAAATTATCTTGAGCAGCTACGAATGAGTTGGGTGATTTCAGAGTTCCTAAGCCTGACCCAGAACGCTTTGCTTCAGAGACCTCAATAGAAGTGCAGCTTTTAAGAGACCATTGTGCTCAGAACATGAAAAGTTTTTCCAAATCCCTATATTCATAGAATTCTAGAATGGTTTGGGTAGGAAAGGACCTTAAAGATCATCTGTTTTCAACTCCCCTGCCATGGACAGAGACATCTTCCACTAGACCAGGTTGTTCAAAGTGCCGTCCAACCCGGCCTTGAACACCTTCAGGGATGAGGCAGTCACAGAAAGTCCTGAAAATAAACATTCTGGAGATAGAGCCCATTTGCAGGGCAGTTTGCTCTCTCTGAGTGAGCAGGCTAAGCATTGCCCAGGATTCTTCACACTTACCGTCCAGCCGTGAATGATGAAGAAGGTTTTAGCTGTCACGTTGAACTTGCAGTCCTCCAGGCACTGGTGCTGGCCGATGGCGAGCGTGCAACCATCCTCACCGGCGCCCGGCGACGAGCGGACACCGAACTTCACCCGCGCCTTCTGCGCCGGCACACGCTCCGCGCTGCCATCTGCGAGCCAGCGGGAGAGAAGGGTCAGCAAAGCGCCTCCGAACCCGCCTGCCCCGGGAGGGGACGAACCCGCTCCGCGGCTCCCCCGGTCCCGCGTGGGACCGCGCTCACCCACCTCCCGCCGCCGGCAGCGCCGCCTCCGCGCCCCGCGCCGCCACGCAACAGCACACGGCGCTGCACAGCAGGAGGAAGAGACTGCCCATGGCTCGGGAGGACGGCCGGACGGAGGGCTGGAGCAGGGAAGGGGTGAATGGATGGACACACGCTCGGACGGACGCGCGGCGGCGGCGGCGGCGGCGCTTTAAGAGTGGCACCATGGGGCGGGGCCAGCCCGCCGCTCCCATTGGTCACGCCTTCCGTGACGTCAGCGACAGCATGAATGGGAGGCCACGCCCCCCGTGGAGGGGTCCCCGGGGGTCCCCAGCGCTGACACCCCGAGGGGCACAGGGGACACGTGGGGGGATTGGGGGGAGTCCCCAGCGCTGACACCCCGAGGGGCACAGGGGATGTGCGGCCCCGCGTGGGGAACTGGCGGGAGTTTGGGGAGGGGGGCTCACGGGTGCGGACCCAGTGGGGTCTGTGCTTTCCATCTCCACCCGTGGGAACCCCCCAGAACTTTGCCACTTGGGGCCCTCTGGCCCTAACAGGCTCAAGATGCTTCCCGAGCGGCATTGCCCGACTTGCAGCCTACCACCTCCTGCAGTACGTTGTCGATAGCATAAATAATTTTGAATCCAAAAATTAACCATTTATTTCTACCTTGTAATTACTTGTATATTTACAAGCTACTGATCCATAACAGGTTATTTCACTTTATAATGCTGCTGTCTCACCACACACGAGATCATGCACTGGGGACACATGATTTTCCTGCTCTCTTCTTCTTCCCCTTCCTCGGCCCTGTGGCTCCTCTTTCTCTCCAAATTCACAGCAGAAAGCAAGGAGAAGGCACCAGGGTCTGTGGTGGGTAAAGGAAAAAGGTGCAGGCAAATGATGGGCAAAGATGAGGAGTGTGGTGTCCCACCCCTAAGGAGAAGGGAGGAAATCCTACCCAGGATTTGTAGAAGCTCAGGGTCGAAAGACAAAAGTCAGAGGGTCTGCAAAAGTTTAAAAGTTTTATTTGAAAATTGCACACTTGGCATAGAAATGGGTGTGTAAATC
This sequence comes from Edolisoma coerulescens, assembly GCA_013397115.1. NCBI lineage: Eukaryota > Metazoa > Chordata > Aves > Passeriformes > Campephagidae > Edolisoma > Edolisoma coerulescens. Next base: position 301,348 of record VWZW01008125.1, on the reverse strand, counting down.
CCTGATTTTCTCAGATAAACATATAGCGGGGGGGTTGAGTAAGGGGTATGATGAAACGGGAAGGAGGGAGAAAAGGAAGGAAGGAAGGAAGGAAGGGGGAAAGGGGAAATGAGGC
>VWZW01008125.1:287583-301177 GCA_013397115.1 Edolisoma coerulescens | reverse complement strand
GAAGGAAGGGGGAAATGGGAAATCAGGCACAGGAATTGCTTTAGCCCTCACCAGTAGATATAAATGGGGAGAATTAATCTGACATTCTGGCAGTGCTTTCTCAGGGTACTCAGTTTGTGCCACACACCTCTGTGAGCCTTGCTCAGCCCAGACACCTCCTGACCCCGTGTGGATCAACAGTTGGGCTAGATGGTCATTGTAGGTCACTTCCAACTGAAATATTCTATTCTATTCTATTCTATTCTATTCTATTCTATTCTATTCTATTCTATTCTATTCTATTCTATTCTATTCTGTTCCATTTCCTCGTAGCTCTCTCATATGTGACAGGTTGTGGCTGGGGACTGCTGCTCCTCTCCTCTTTGGGGATCATTTCTAGAACCTCTTAATTTCTGACTCTGCAGGATGAATACATGTTCTGGGATCGCCTCAAGCATGTCCTGTTTCCAGAGGCTGGAGATGATGCTCATGCTCCTCAGGGAGCATGGGATTGAGCAGAATGTCCTGAGGATGCAGCCTCTTCTCTGCAGCTGTGTGGTCCCTCTTGAGGAGCAGCATCCTGACAGCACTGACTGAAATAAAAAAGGACCTAGATTTCTCAGCTGCTGTCCACTACTGGACTTACTCCTGCAGGAAATGAATCAGCCAAGCCTCATCACCAAACGCCTCATAATTTAAAAAAATTTCTGGTGCCAACAAACCCCTTCCAGACTGCTGAACACCACGACATTATCGTGGTTTAACCACGACGTCTTCTCATTCTCCTTCTATTCTCTTGCTATTGTAAAGCTCCTCCTTTTGTCTGTGCAACTCCAGGGTCTGGGAGGGGAGTCCTGGTCTTTGCCTCTGGCTTCCAAGAATGACAGTAGCAGAGAGAATAGCTTAGCAACAGCAAGGAAAATGTGCATCAAAATAATTCCTGGCTTCTTTGGCTGAAAGGTGATGAACATCCGGGGAGATGCTCAGGGTCTGATGTGATGGGCATTGTATCAACTCACAGAGTGTGGCTCGGCACTGACCTCTCTGTAACCCTCGTGGCCTGGGGGGAAGGAGGCTCCCACCCAGAGCTGCTTGGAAAATAGCAGTTCGTTAAGCCAAATAATTCTAAGGAAAAATTCCTAGTTTTGATTAGTTTTTCACTAAAGAAAGATTTCATGGCTCCCAGATGGAATTTCTGGATATTGTAGTAAGTAATAAATAATAAACCAGGGTAAAATGGATAGTAATCCACTTTAAAAGGCATGGAAGCTTGAGAGTTACAGCAATTGTAGGGATGTTGGAGGCTTTACCTCAGCAGCTGGTGTGAGGTGGGCAATGCCCACAGAGATAGTGGCTGTTCTTGGAGGCGTCCTTCTGGCTCTCTTCCTCTCTCCCTGGCTCCATTCCTACATGATTTCCTAAAGGTCTCAATTCAGTCCAAAAGCAGAAGAGGAATGTTTTTGAAATCATGAGCGTTTTTATAGGAAATAGAAGAATGTTCCACTCAGCTGTAGTCACAAGCTCTTTGCAGATGGGTGCTGGGTGGCTGAGTCTGGTTTCTTCTTCAGCACCAGACATGGTGAGTCAGAGCAGTCATGAAATGTGGAGGTAGAAGGTACATGAGAGGAGTCAAGCTTCTTTTAGTAGCAAAAAGCTAAAACCAGTATAATACGTAAATTAAGATGCCCAAATATTTAAAGGTCTGGAGTCTGCTGGTGCTCTCAAGGAAGGACTAGACAGGTTTTACAGCAGCAGCAGCACTTAATTTGAGAGGTTTCCACACCCATGCATCCATCAAGGAGACACTTTCAATGCTGTTTCTACTACAAGAGGAGCATCTCAAACCTGGTTTATGGTCAGCGTCTTCTGCAGGAGTTCAGCACCCCTGACAGAAAGGACTTCCAGGAGACTGAAGTCAGAAGACTTCTGCAAAATAATTGTCATTAATGCCTCTTTTTCCCTGTCTTTAAAATTAGAATGTAGACACTGCCTTCCTTGCAGAAATGGCCACACCATCAAAGAGCTGAGCATTAAAGGAAAAGGGAAAACCCTTCATCATCACACCACCTCTTTAAAAACCTGTAGAGGTAGAGTAATTCTGGTGTGAGCGGTTCTGGAGATAACAAGGAAAAGTAACAGCAGCCTTTTGCATGAACAGCGCTGCCAACATTGCATCCCTCATCCTCCCACGGATGACCTGCCATGGAAAGAGCAGCAGAGAGAGTGTTCTGAAGCCCAGGGCAGGGTACCACTGCTGATATGAGTGGCTGCAGGAGGGATTTCCACAGTATTCCTGTGGCTAAGATTGCATCCCATTGTGTTTGCATCTCTGGGAAGGCACAAGCAGAACACTTGGCCACTCCTGTCAGGGAAAAATTGTGGCTCTTGGGCTTGTGAGGTGCTTGTTACAGAAAGCAATGGCATACCAACCAGAGTTAAAGATGCTCCTATTAAGAACTTCTCATTTGAACAAGCTAAAGAGTGATGTCATGGCTTTAGGTCAGATATTCAGTGTCAAGGAGTGCATTTAGAAACCTGAGAGCGTTTTACCCACCCTTCATTCTTCCTGCCTGGTTCTTCCTTTCTCCAATGAAAGAGGGAGTAGAATTTACAGGACAGAAGGAGGGGAGAGAAAGGGACTCACCCTCTCTCTCTGCTTTTTTTAGTTATGAAACAGTTACTATTTTCAATTACAAAACACAGGCAGTAGAATCCAATGGAATTGACACTAGATTCCCACACGGCTCCTTCTGCCTAATATGTTTCTGAGGTGTTGGAGGAGGAAAGGCAGAGAACAAGCTGAGAGAGGGAAGCGCTGCTTGGATGGCAGCAACCTTGGGGTGCGCTGAGCTGGGGTGAAGGCCTGGGAAGGACCCCCACATCAGATGGGGCTGCAGAGCTGACTGCACCCCAAGGGGTCTGAGGTCCTGGACAGGCAGCTCTCCAGTGAAGTATCATCCCGAGTTAATCCTCGTATCACCCTGTGCCTGCTCAGCCCGGGAACTCTTGGTTTGTCATCATCCCATCACACCATAATTATTTTACGCTTAGTGCTTGCTGCAGAGGGGGGACATATAATTTCTGTGGCACAGTTTCTGCTCTGCATGTCTTTGTTCTGAGAGTGTCAAACTGGGGTGAAAACAGGCCGTGGTGTCCTTGTTTCACAGCCACTCCTTATCCCACAAAGTTTTGCCTCCCCTCCTCAGCCTTTCAAATTCAGCCCCTCTATGAACATGCTTTATAGGACCAATGCTTCATACCTCTGTGTAGGTTTGTTTGCTTACAGAAGAGGCTAATCTCCACCATGTTATGAAATCAGCTCACATGCTTCAGTGGCCTTACCCACTATTGATATCCCTGTTCGATCCCCGTTGAGCTATCTTTGTTGGAGGTAACCCCTTCTCCCACTCTTTCTAAGCTGATTTCTTAAGCCACCTCATTCAAGTCCCACTTCCCCATGGTATTTAGATGTAGTAAAAATGACTGGGGGGAAAATAAATGGCAGCCAGCAAGCCCACTAAACTCTCTGACTATTAATGGTCCTGTTAGTTGCAAATTTACTTTACCACAAAGCCCCCAGCATGTAATCCTTAGATGAATGCCTTTGATTGTGAGGGAATATTTACAGCTGACCCTGCCAGCAGTCTGCAAACCTGCAATGAGCCTCTTGTCCCATATTAAATCTGCTGGCATCAGTTCCTGGGTTCTCATCAAACACATGCTCTGTTGGTGCAGTGTTTGGGCTGTAGTGCTCTCAGATACGGTGGGCCTTGAAGAATAAATCCCCACATTCCTGCGAAATGCTAATTCTTGTGAACGCTGTCACACAGGGTTACAGTTTGTACCTGTCTCCAGGCATTGGCACCCACTGGGAGGTTTCCAGGAGGCTTTGATCCCTGCTGGCTGCACCCCTCCCCATGGCAGGACACCGGTCCTGCTGCTGGACCACCCTTCACCACAGACAAAATTCTTCTTACTTCTTCAAACTTCTGCCATTTTCCAGGACATGTACTAGCAACAGGAATGATTTTTATCATGGTTTTTATCTCTTTTCACCCCTGCCCATGTCTTGCATGAGTCCCTGGGTTGCTGTGAGACCCTCAAGTGGTCTTGTCCTCCTTCAGCCCCAGCAGGGCTGTGCAGGAGCTCAGGCTAGAAGCCAGAGAGAGCTCCGTGTGTCCTGTTCACTGTGCCCAAGCGGACAAGTGGAATTCAGCTTGTCATTCCCAGCATGTCCCGTGGTCCGTGAGACGGATCCAGGCTGCTTGGCTGCTTTGTGTCAGACAGAAGGCCCAGTGGTGTGTGGTGGGCCTGCTCCATCCACTCTGCAGACAAGGATGCCTTTAGGTCTGTGCCTAGGAATGACGCGTATTTTCTCTCTTCTTATGCTTTTATGCGAAATTCACACTTTTCCATCCAACCTGGATGAATGCTGAGCGTGTCTGGGCTTGAACGTGGACTTGGAGCCAAGCCCACTGGCAGTGCAGAAGTGTTGTGGGTGGCCAGAGGGATATTCACTTCTGCTCCTTTCTGAGGTCCCATTTTGGTGGGATTGGAGAAACATCTCAGAAGTTTGTGATTACTTGATCCTTCAGCTGGTGGACGGCAAGTCCTCAGCAGAGCTTCTGCTTTAAGTCTCCTGCATCCAGCAAAGTGAAAATACTAATAAAATAATAAATCACTTAGGTTGCTCATCTGTCTTTTTTGTAAGAGGAGCCTGGGGCTGCTAGAGAGTCCAGAGAGGAGTTGGTAGGGCAGTTGTGTGCTTTAGGGATTGCTCCAGAGGGCATATCCTTATCCAAATGCTTTTTCTTCAAACCCACAGGAACGTTTGGCCCAGGTGTGGAGTGGATGTGGTAGCATCACCAGTGAAGTGTACCCAACATTCAGCTGGGCTGCAGCTCCAGTGGAGACAGTAAGAACTGGCAGAGCAGGTTGTGGCTCTCCTGCCCACTGAGATGGGTCTGTCAGACCTGGCTTTGGGATTATTTCTGGTAAATAGCAGGTAAAAAATCTTAGAATTTGGCATTTTGGCAGAATAATGAATAAGCTGACCTCTCCTTTTTTTCTGAAAACTCTCCAGACTAACTCCTAAACCAGTTGTCTGGAGCCAGGTTGGAAAGGGCTTGGAGGAACCTCATCTAGTGGAAGGTGTCCCTGCACATGGCAGGGCTTTGGAAACAGACGGATTTTTAAGGTCACTTGCACCCAAACCCATTCTATTATTCTATTATTAATTTTCAGCACTCCTAAATCCACTTTAAAACTATCTCAGGCTTTCAAAACTGATCCTGTAAATCTGGATGGACACCAAAGCCATGAAACTCTGAGCATGCCACTTGACTTCCACTGTCTACTGGAAAGAAAACAAGTTTTTAATTAAAACCAATTAACTCGTGACTTACTTTAGCAAAGCCCTGTAAAAACATGTTAGTTCTCACCATTATTGTTAATCTGTACCCAAGCTTTATGGTTGCAAATCTCGGGTAATTGTTTCTTCCTGGGCAGTTGTTGTGTCAGCTCACACAAGTTCTTCATCTATTTCTGGTCCTGACTGCTGATTCAGCTGGTGTATAGGAGACCCTGTGGCAGTATTTCACTGTGATTCATACACTGAAGAGGGATCGTATTTTAAACCATAAACACAGACTTTACGCACTGGCTTTTGTGCTTGAGAAAAAGGGTGACAAACAGCTTGAGGACAGGAATAAGCTGCATAAGATGCTGCTGTGTATCATCAAGGTCAGTATCATTTGCTCTCCAGCATCCTGTTCTTCCTCTACCCTCCCCTTTGAATCATTTGTCTTCTCCAATCCATGCAGGGTGTAGAGCTGGGATCTGCCTGAGATAGGGAAAAGCCTCAAGTCACCCTTGGAAATACAGGAAGTCTCCTACTTTTCTCAGATGTTGGCTTTACTTACACCAACAGTATTACTCATTTTGGTTTTCACCAGGTTGCACATTTTACTTTGACAACTCATCGGTTATCCCATCCCTGAATCAAGTCTTATTACTCAGTGTCTCAATGAAAAGGACACCTACCACATCTATTAGCAGTGTGCAAGGGGATGATGGGATGCTGGTCCTCACCAGGCACTGTTTCACCTTCTGGCCATTTATTTCTAATTGCCTAACTTCTCCCATTTATTGTGTTTATTGAGTGTGTGGAGCTTAATAGGAAGAGTCAATGGCTCTGTAATTAATTAAGAAGAGTTTGGGGCATTTCTTAGTGCCTTGTACTCGTGTTCCTGTCTGTAATGTACAGGTGCTGCTGACATTCATACCAGGACTTCCCAGTCCAAGGCCAGATAGGCAGAAAGACTGCAGTGAGGGCAGGGGAAAAGCAAAAGTGCCTCTCTGTACAGGTCAGGCATACCCCGGGCTGCATCACCAGCAGTGTGACAGGCAGGTCAGGGTGGGGGGATCCTGCCCCTCTGCCCCACTCAGGTGAGACCCCACCTGCAGAGCTGCCCCAGCCCTGGGCTCCAACAGCACAAGGACCTGGAGCTCCTGCAGCCAGGCCAGAGGAGGCCACGGAGATGCTCCCAGGGCTGGAGCCCCTCTGCTCTGCAGCCAGCCTGGGACAGCTGGGGGTGCTCCCCTGCACAAGAGAAGGCTCCAGGGAGAGCTCAGAGCCCCTGGCAGGGCCTAAAGGGGCTCCAGGAGAGCTGCAGAGGGACTGGGGACAAGGCCTGGAGGGACAGGACACAGGGAATGTCTTCCCAGTGCCAGAGGGCAGGGACAGATGGGATATTGGGAAGGAATTGCTGGCTGTGAGGGTGGGGAGGCCCTGGCACAGGGTGCCCAGAGCAGCTGTGGCTGCCCCTGGATCCCTGGCAGTGTCCAAGGCCAGGCTGGACAGGGCTTGGAGCAGCCTGGGACAGTGGAATGTGTCCCTGCCCATGGCAGGGGGTGGAATGAAAGGATTTTAAAGATCCCTTCCAACCCAAATCATTCTGGGATTCCATCCTATGATATACTTTACAGAGCAAGGGTGGCATCTTCTAAGCAGAGGCCTGCTGGGCAGGTAGGACAGGGGAGCAGTAGCAGCAGACGTCCCCAGTCTGGGATATGGGTGCAGGACCCATCCCACTAATCAGCTCCCTGAATGGAACCCTCCTTGTGCAATTCCTTGTGTCTCCCCTTCCGTGCCCATCCAGGATGCAGGTCCAGCACCTGAGTGAGTCACGGGGCAGCTGACAGCCGAGGGGGGGGGTGGGGTGGGAGCTGGAGGTGTGCTACCTATAGGGGCCCCCTGCCACAGCCTTGCCCGGCAGTCCCTACCCATCATATGACCTTCCCAAGCACCGCATGTGACTGGGCCATGTATGCTGGAAAACACCAGGCAGAGCGGAGGGGAGAGGCTGGAGAGGGGGAGGGCAGCACAACTAGAGAGGATTAGTAAGTTGGACAGATAGGGAAAGCTTTGAAAGAGGGGTGTCAGAGTTGTTGCAATTGCAAAAGGGGAAGTGGCTGGATGACTGGAAGACAGGCATGGAGTGAGCTGGGAGGGAGGGATGACCTCAGAGGTGACATTTGGGATCAAAGTGGGGTTAGTTTGTGTCTTGTGGAGAGGAAGACACTGCAATCGTCAGAGCTGGAGGGATCAGAAACCTAGGAAGAATCCCTGACCATAAGAATAGCAAGGAATGACCACAAAAGCCACGCACTGGGACGAGAAATGAAGATGCTGGAAAGATTGCTATGGACGTGAAGTTTAGACGTTCAGGGCTGTTGCTTCTTGCTGTGCCCTGAGCAGAAAGCTGTCTGCTGTCTGAAACTTTGGCACAGGTTGTGTTAATAGGCATCATCCAAGGTCATCTCCCAGCTCTGAGCAGAACTCTGCAAAGCCAGGTCCTGTCTGGAAGGACTGCTCCTGTCCCAGGTCTCTGTACGCTTTGTCTGCCAGCAGGGAGGTGGAGAAGCCCCTGGAAGAGAAAAGCAAATTTGGTTGTGGTCTATCAGCTGATCCAGAGGAGCTCTTAAGCAGGGCAGCTGCAAAAACAGCAGAGTTATAGAATCATGGAATCATTTAAGGGTGGAAAATACCTCCAAGGCGCTTGAGTCCAACTGCCAACCCAGCACTACCACATTAATCACAACTGTAACAGAGGAGAGGAGGAGGATCCTTTGATCCATTTTGTTTAGGAGATGCTGTGCAACAAAGGGAGTTTGAGGCTCTGTTTCACAGTACAGGGCACACTCAGCTTTAGAAATGTTGACAGGATTCACAGATCAAGAGAAGCTGAGGTTGGGAAGGGCCAGTGGAGGCTTTCCAGAGAAACCCCCCCTGCAGCTCAAGGCAGAATCAGCTAGAGCTGGTTGCCCAGGATATTGTCTCTGCCCCACCTGCTTCAGGGTTCAATCATTCTCTTTTGTTTAAACAGAATTCCCTATAGTTTAATTTGTAACAAATTTGTGGGCAATATTTCTGATTCCAGGGATAATTTAGGTTTCATTAATCAAAAGCACATTTAAGCAGTACTTCTTGGTTATGAGCTAGACAGGTTAGGGCAAATGTAAACCCAGGATTTAATTTATCCCAGAAAGTGTTTATGATCAGGCACTTACATGATGCCTTTATTCACTCACCCCAGAGATTGGCCGTTCCTGGCATTTAAAGCCAGGAACGCGCAGTCATAGACCTGCACAACCTGCGTAAATGGGTTTGCTGTCAAAAACTGCACTGAATAAACACAAACTTTAGCTACAAGGTTATTTAATCACTCACGAGGTTTGTTTTACCAGCGATTCCCTCTTAGCTGGGTGTGTAGGCAGTGGATGAACCTGTATCTTTGGACAATATGCCAAAAAAGTTGGGTACTAAGACAACATCACCGATTACTGTGGTTTGTGGGGGTTTTTTTTGTTTTGACAATGATGCTGGGAGGCAGGTCACCAACAGCGTGGGGAAGGTGCTGTGGCTGCTGTGTCATGCTTCAGCAGTGGTGACAGAGAGGACAGATACTCGGCTGTTGTGACGCTGAGCTCCCCAGCTCTTTCCTCACCCCTGCTCTGGGTACAGCACACACACGACAGAAATTACTTAAATAGGATGTGCAGCTAATCTCTCCTTGCAAAGAACTGCCTGTGTTTTAGGAGGATTCACAGGCCATCAAAAGCGTTTTGGTTGTTCACATGTTTTAGATGACACATGATGAATTATATATGTACATGTATGTACAGATAAAAGCACATAAATATAGGCATATAAATAACTTATCTGCTTAAGTAAGGATCTTCTGGCTCATTATGGAATCATCTCTTCATAAAAGTTTCAGGGAGGAATATACAACATAATTGAGCTCTTCAAGTGACCAAGACAGAATTACTGATGCAGAGCAAATCTCTGATGAAGGTCAGTCCATCTTTTGGAGGTGCATTTCCCCCTTTTCCATGTAGTGAAAGGACAAGGAGCAATGGCTTCCCACTGCCAGAGGGCAGGACTAGATGGGATATTGGGAAGGAATTCCTGGCTGAGGCCAGGAGGAAGGGTGCTGAGGCCCTGGCACAGGGTGCCCAGAGAAGCTGTAGGTGCCCCTGGAAGTGTCCAAGGCCAGGTTGGACAGGGCTTGGAGCACCCTAGGATAGTGGAAGTTGTCCCTGCCTGTGGCAGGGGGTGAGATGGGATGATCTTTCAAGTCCCTTCCCACCCAAACCATTCAATGAATCTGTGATTCTATGATCTTGCTCCTGTAACTCATTGCCTGGGTCAATAGATTTTAAGATGCTCATGGAGAGCCCGCTAGCTGGAGAACTTGCCTACCATGTGTCCAAGTGCCACTGTTTTGCTGACTGTGGGAAGAAAAGGCAAACAGTGGGGGTGAGCTGTGGCTCTGGAAGAGCCATGCACCTGGGATGAGGAGGGCAGGAGACCGTAGGCCAGTCAGCAGAGAGTATTTCAGAGGAAGAGGGTGCAGGCAGTTTTCTGATGGTTGGAAAGCCTCAGTGTTTGCAGCATTCAAGCTGGTTTCAATTTAAAATGTCTTTGTCTTCAAGATTTTCTGCTTAAACATTAGGACAAGGAACCATTTGTGTGTAATTTCGTGAATGACAGTTTAATATCCCCACATAACCCTTGGACTCCAAAAGCTGGGTCTCTAAGAGAAATGCCAAGATATCTACAAAAAGATTTGAGGAACTGGCTTCCATTTCTGTGTGAAGAACAGGTCAGGCCCTCTCCTCTAGCACAGCAGATACGGGGTGTGTTTTAGCGAGCCGGAGTTAAGCTTGGTCAGCCAGCCCCAGTGTTTCTACATGTTACAAGGGGTTTAGCACAGCCCGTCCTGTGCTCCACATGCCCCTCTGTTACAAGGGACTGCCCCAAGCCAGGTGTGTGCTTGAGCTGAGTGTCAGCCTGGAAGGTGAGCAGGAAGGTCCCCTGGCTGGAAATGAACTCCATATGGTTTTAGACCTGCCACAAAAACATAACCCCAGCCAGTGAAAACGTAACTCCAGCCAGTCTTGGAGCTCACCTGTCCCCCTGGTCAGGAGAGATGATGACTGTCAGGGACATTGGCTGATTGTCACATTTGGCTCTCAGTAGCACTGATAAGGCCACTTGTTTGCTCACAGCTAAAGACACAGAGGGACTTACGTGAGACAACTCTCCTGTACTTGTACACTCCCCGCTGCCTGCTGGGCCTTTCCACAGCAGGATAAGGGGCGCAGCCCCCTTCCAGCCCCAAGAGCACAGCCAGAGGAGANTTAGGCCCTGCCAGGGGCTCTGAGCTCTCCCTGGAGCCTTCTCTTGTGCAGGTGAGCACCCCCAGCTGTCCCAGGCTGGCTGGCTGCAGAGCAGAGGGCAGAAACCTCTGCTGCCATTGTGATCAGCCCTTCACAGGGGGATGTTCCCAGCAGGAGCTCCCAGAGCACAAAGCCGAGGTTCTGCTCAGGTCCAAGCACAGCTGTATGTTTGCTGTCCGTGCTTGCTGGGACAGCGAGGTCTCCCTGGGCATGCACAGCACAGGCACCAGGGCTGGGGAGCAAGAGGGATGGCACCAGCGGAGTTTAAGGTAAAGTCTTATGGAACTGAGGTTCCAGTACGATTAGGAGGCAGCTGCTTCCTATGCAGGAGTTTTCAAGAGTATGATTTTGGACTTACCTGCCTGAATTTTCTGCTTAGGATCCAAAAGCTCTCTTGGAGCCAGCTCATACAACCCAAATATCCAAAGCAGGTGGTGCAGTGGGGGAAAAACCCGGTTAAATCCCAACAAGAGCACAAGCTCAGCTGCCTCAGCCCTGATCCCAGCACCAGGTATGTGCCAGGCTGCCCATAAGAGCACTTGTCAAGCTCCCAACAAAGCTGAAAACAAGCATCTCAGGGAAGGGGTCACGGCCCTGAGGCTGCCAGAGCTCCAGGAGCGTTTGGACAACGCTCTCAGAGACAGAGTGGGATTGTTGGGGTGTCTGTGCAGGGCCAGGTGTTGCACTCGATGATCCTAATGAGTCCCTTCCAAATCAGGATATTCTATGATTCTGTGATACCCTTCCACCACTGCAAGCCTTCAGCAGCTGAGCAAAACAGTTCCAGCTGTAGTGCAACAGAAAATGTATTTATTTTGGGTTTGATTGATGAACACAGGTGATAATCCCCATCATGTGTCAAGTACTTGCATTTCACACCTCTCCTCCAGCTTTCCCTGAATGTCTCCTTGTTTCTGTGCTCTGCTGCCAAGAAGCAGCTGTGTAAAGGTGCTTCCCATGGAAAGACCGGGTTCCTGCCCCAGCAGAAAACAGAGGAAGGTGCAGAGGGAAGGGCAGAAAGGATGAAGAAGAGTTGCATTCAGGTGTGCTCAGACAGGGTATTCCCACAGTATGGCGGAGAAGGCTGTGGAAGTGTTTGAGGACCTCAGCTTTAGACAGTTTAAATTTATTGTACCTGGAAACTTAGTACCATATAGTGTTCCCCAGAGCAGCTATGGCTGACCCTGGATCCCTTGCATGTCCAAGGCCAGGCTGGACAGGGCTTGGAGCAGCCTGGGACAGTGGAAGGTGTCCCTGCACATAGCAGGGGGAGGGATGAGATGATCTTTAAGGCTCCTTCCAAACCACTCTGTGATTGTACCATAAAGAGAACGAATAATATTTGCCCACACCCCAGCATGTTTCCCTCTTTGAGATCAGTGCTTGAAAGTTGCCTGGAGACTTTGAAGAGAGCTTCTCTGAAACCAAAGAAAAAGGCAGATTTTAAGGCAGGTAAATGGAGAACTGCAGTAACAAGTAGAGCTCTTACAGTTTTTAGCCATGTAAATATTTGTGATAGCTCAAATGTTTTCCTCTTCCCATCTGGGTGAACTCCTAGCTGCAGAGCTTCGGGGCTTTTTGGCCCTAAACAAGAGATCCAAAAATAGCCTCCCACTCAGAGCATTTACATGGGCAGCAAGTTCTTCCTCTGCTTATTTCTAAACTCAGTTAAACCCACACTCTCGAGCTGGGGAGTTGCCGGCCCATCAGATTACTGCCCTCTCAGGAATATGTCTCTTATTGTTTTTCCCCATTGTGCCAATTTTTTCTCAATGAGACTTTTGCTGCGAGTGGGCACCACTTTTAGGAAACAAATTGCTTTTACTGAGCTGCTTCCCAAGCAGTTCTAGTTGCAAATGCTGCCTAAAATGGAAAAGAAAAATCTTTTCTTTTAATGAGTCAGTCTATGATTATTTTATAATGGTGCAATAAATACCAGTTGAGGTTTATAAATACGAGCTTGAATGAATATCTTCATTGTGGTCTCTTGGATGCATCTGTGAGCGATGTGCTGCTCTATTCCCATCCTGAGCTGCCATCTAATGGTGAACACAGTGGTGGCTGCTGGGATCAGAGTTGGACCGGATTATCTTAAAGGTCGTTTCCAAACTTAACAATTCTGTGATTTCAAGGTGGGGGGTCGGATTCTGCTCCCAGAGAACAAGGGACAGGAGGAGAGGATATGGCCTCAGGTTATGCCAGGGGAGGTTCAGGTTGGACAGCAGGAGGAATTTCTTCATGGAAAAGCCTTGGAAGGGGGTGCCCAGGGGGGTGGTGGAGTCCTCGTCCCTGGAGGTGTCCAAGGAATGCCTGGACATGGCACTCTGTGCTCTGGGCTGGGTGACAAGGTGAGGATTTGGCACAGCTTGGACTCGATGGTCTCGGAGGGCTTTTCCAACCTAAATGATCCTGATTGATTGAATCACAGAATCACAGAATATCCTGAGCTGGAAAGTACCCACAAGGACCACTGACTCCAGCTCCTCAACAATCCCTGTGCCTGAGAGCGTTGTCCAAACCATGGCCATTCCCTGGGGAGCCTGGGCAGTGCCCAGCAGCCTCTGGGGGAAGAACCTTTCCCTGATCTCCAGCAGTTCCATGGGTCTTGTCACTGGTCACCAGAGAGAAAAGATCAATGCCTGACCTTCCTTCCCCCTCACGAGGAAGTTTTAACCGCGATGAGCCTCCTCCAGCTGAACCAGACCAAGTGCCCTCAGCCGCCCCTCATACGGTTTCCCCTCGAGGCTCTTCACCATTTTCGTAGCCGTCCTTTGGACGCTCTCTAGCAGTTTAACCCCCTTCTTACATTGCGATGACTAAAACTGCTCAAGACGTTCAAGGTGAGGCCGCACCAGTGTGGAGCAGCGCG
>VWZW01008125.1:274717-287485 GCA_013397115.1 Edolisoma coerulescens | reverse complement strand
ACCTTTGGATGTAACTGTGAAAAGAACGCGTAATTCCTGAGCAGCTGCGGCGGCAAGGGGAACAATCCAGGTCCTGCGTGCCAGTGTTGGAAATTTAATATGTTTTAATTGGTGTTTTTCAGCTGAGCTCTCAAGATGGTGCGCTACTCCCTGGATCCAGAGAACCCCACAAAATGTGAGTTGCTGTTTTAGGAGAGTTCGTGTGGGATTTCACGGCAGCCATTGAGGTTTTGATTCTAAAACTTCGTCTTTTTTCTCTCTTGCAGCATGCAAGTCGCGGGGATCTAACCTGCGTGTGCACTTCAAGGTAAGGAGTGTGTGAGTAGCAGGAATTGCAGACTTCTTGGTGTTTTACTTAGTTTTTGTTAGTTTTTGTTGTTAATTTTTTAAAAGCCCAGATTGGCTTGATTTGAAAGGGATTGTGAGGATTATCTCGTTCCACTCTCTGTCGAGGTTAGGGACTGGGCCCTGTCCAGCGTGGCGCTGGACACTGCCAGGGACCCAGGGGCAGTCACAGCTACTCTGTGAAACTTGTGCCAGGGCTTCAGCACCCTCACAGCCAGGAATTCCTTCCCAATATCCCGTTTAACCCCTCTTTTTAAGGAGGTGTCTTTTGCTTTTTAATCGTTAAAGGATTGCTCTTAGCTGCTTGTAATGGTCTCCATCCACAAAAAAATACGAGTCTGTATCCTAAAATTGTCCCTAATTCAGGTAACAAAATACAGGAGTAAAACAGTTGGGGTGAATTTTTCAGACACTGGGCTAGTGTTGGGTGTAAAATTTGTCTCGTTTTTCCCACTCTTTTTGTTTGTGTGATATTTGGCACAAGGACCACAGTTCCTCTGGAAAGGCCTTAGATGCCGAAAATAATTCAGAAGTGTTATTTGATCACCAAACCAGAACTTAGCAGATCCTTTTCTACTCAGTGTTATGTTTTCACTTTGGTTTCCTTTTTTTATTATGAACAGGTAGGATTATAGTTAATGCTGGCTTACACAACTAGAAAATGCTGTTTAGAAGACTGATCTTTTATCCTTAATTTGTATTTCTGAGCCTTACCTTTTAATTCCTGTAGAGAAAGTAACGTTGTTAACAATTGTCACAGTGTTTCTTCATCAGTTTCTGGGGGGTGCTGTGTTTGACATTTTTGTAAGAATATATCAATCAGGATCTTGCTTTTTTAGATTAGTGGCCAAAGAGGAGCTATGAAAAGTTTAAGTACTTAAATTACAGTTTTATTGAGAGTTACAAATTTCCTTGTTGGATTTAGCCACTAGGTAAAAAAAAAAAAAAAAAGGTGTGCTGGAGCCAGAAATTCATACCAAGGGGTTGGAAAAGCGGGTAGCAAAGAAAAAAGTGTTGTTAATTATTTTTCATTCTTTGACTTGGGTCTTTTTTGGTAAGTGCTTCCTTTGTAGCCAAAAGAGTTGCATCCAGGAAGGACAGGGGAGGGGTTGTGCTTATGGTGTCTCTTGGAAAGATGTGTTCAGAGGATCTTTTCTGTGCCCTGTGTTGGTAGAACACCCGGGAGACCGCGCAGGCCATCAAGGGCATGCACATCCGCAAGGCCACCAAGTACCTGAAGGATGTCACCCTGAAGAAGCAGTGTGTCCCCTTCCGGCGCTACAACGGCGGCGTCGGGAGGTGCGCCCAGGTGAGCTCCTGGGAAACGTGGGAAGGAGCCTTTGGCTTTGGGTGCTTAAGACAAAAAGGTGATGGAGAGATGGTGTGGATGTAGTCTGTCATTGTTGATGGTAAACTTGCTTAAAACACAGAATCGCAGGGTGGGGTTTGGGTTGAAAGGGACCCCAAAGCTCATCTCACTCCAATCCCCTGCCACGGGCAGGGACATCTTCCACCAGACCAGGTTGGGAGGGAGAAAAGAGTGGCTCTTAATTCCATTAGATGCATCTACTTGGAGGGTTTGCATCTAGCTGGCAGCATCAATAAAGGGATTAAATTTGTTGGGTTTGGTGCACAGCAAAATAGAATAGATTCTAATCTGTAAGATCTGGGGTCCTCAGCACAGGAAGGACATAAACTTGTTGGAGCCAGTCCAGAGGAGGCCACGGAGATGCTCCCAGGGCTGGAGCCCCTCTGCTCTGCAGCCAGCCTGGGACAGCTGGGGGTGCTCCCCTGCACAAGAGAAGGCTCCAGGGAGAGCTCAGAGCCCCTGGCAGGGCCTAAAGGGGCTCCAGGAGAGCTGCAGAGGGACTGGGGACAAGGCCTGGAGGGACAGGACACAGGGAACGGCTTCCCAGTGCCAGAGGGCAGGGACAGATGGGAAATTGGGAAGGAATTGCTGGCTGTGAGGGTGGGGAGGCCCTGGCACAGGGTGCCCAGAGCAGCTGTGGCTGCCCCTGGATCCCTGGCAGTGTCCAAGGCCAGGCTGGACAGGGCTTGGAGCAGCCTGGGACAGTGGAATGTGTCCCTGCCCATGGCAGGGTTGGGACTGGATGACTTTTAGGTGTCCAGCCCAAACCATTCTGTGATAATCACAAGTTAAAGGTGTATAATGAGTCACTTAAATGGAGTTGTACCAGGCCAAAAGCAAGACTCCCATTGTTGTCCTCTCACTCCAGGCCAAGCAGTGGGGCTGGACACAGGGCCGGTGGCCCAAGAAGAGCGCGGAGTTCTTGCTGCACATGCTGAAGAATGCAGAGAGCAACGCTGAGCTCAAGGTGGGTGTTGCAAAGTGTTGGTATCGTGGTGTGTGTCAGCACTCTGGCTTGGGTGTCACTGACACGGAGAGCCACTTTCCACCTGCTGTGTCCATAAAACTGAATTGCGTGGAGGCTTTGGTGTGGCTTCCTGTTTAAAGCAGGCTTTGTGTGTTCTTCAGGTTAAAATGTCACCAACAGTTGTTTACAGGGAAAAACTAAATTAAATTTTTTTCACACAAAAGGGCTGCTTAGATCTCTTAAAGTCCGTGAAACTGAAATCTGCAGACTCTCAGTCAGTTTGTATCTTTGTTATAGTGCTTAATATGGGTAGCTTTGTTGGCAGTGTTGGAGTAACAGGTGACACTTTTGAGTAACCACAAAATAACCATGAACAATGAGCCATCAGCATAATTCTAAATTATTTGTGTGAGGGGTGTGATTTTGATTGGTGCTTGCTTTGTAAGTCTTCATGACACTGCCTAGCTCAGCAGTTCCATTGGTAAATCCTTGGAAAACCCTCAGCTCCATGACACCACCAAGCTTGGCTGTTTCATTGGTGAATCCTTGGAAAACCCTCAGCTTGGCTGTTTCATTGGTGGATCCTTGGAAAACCCTCAGCTTGGCTGTTTCATTGGTGAATCCTTGGAAAACCCTCAGCTCCACGGCACCACCAAGCTTGGCTGTTTCAGTGACAGCAGTGGTGTCTGGGGTGATCACTCACATTTTTGCTGCAGAGATGATTTATTTGAAGATGAAAATGGGTCACAGGTTTTATCCCTTGCCAGGGTCTCGATGTGGATTCCTTGGTCATCGAGCACATCCAGGTGAACAAGGCTCCCAAGATGCGCCGGCGCACGTACCGGGCACACGGCAGGATCAACCCCTACATGAGCTCCCCGTGCCACATCGAGATGATCCTCACGGAGAAGGAGCAGATCGTGCCCAAGCCAGAGGAGGAAGTTGCCCAGAAGAAAAAGGTACTGTGTGTCGTGTGCTCCGTTCCTGTAATGGAGTTGGGAGAGCTGAGTGTCCGGCAGAGAGAGGGGTTGCTGTGATGACTATCTTAGGACACCTTTGGAATACCCATGAAAAAAAATTAGGTCTTTCTGAGCAATCCCATTCTTTAATTTTTAACACAATATTAAGCACTTAAGAACCCTGAGAACCATTTTTTTTGTTGGACGGGGGGTTTGTTCTTTCCTCCCTCAAAGCAGCTACAGCGTTCCCAGACTGTGTGTGTGCACCTGGGGTGTGTGCAGTAAAATGAGTTGGATTTAGAGCCTGCAAGCAATGTAGTGCTTGTCGGGACTCCTGTTCATGTGCAGGTGTGATGAGTGTCATTCATGAGGGCATTCCTAACAGTTCTCAGCACATGGAAAAGATGACTTTGGGATGTTTTGGGAAGGCGTCTCATTTCACCATTTTTTTCTTTCTGTGTTTGTTTCCCAGATCTCCCAGAAGAAGCTGAAGAAGCAGAAGCTAATGGCTCGGGAGTAAATCTGCATGGACAGATGTACATAAATAAAATGTTAAAAATTTGATTGATTCTGTTGCTCTGCTGCAAGTTCTGACCTGGTGCTGGGCGTTGCTGTGGGACAGAGGCAGTGAATATTATAGAATCACAGAAGGGTTTGGCTGGGAAGGGATTTTAAAGTGATCCAGTTTCACCTCATGGGCAGGGACACCTTCCATTATTCCACGTTACTCCAAGCCCCATCCAGCCTGGCCTTGGACACTGCCAGGGATCCAGGGGCAGCCACAGCTGCTCTGGGCACCCTGTGCCAGGGCATGCCCACCCTCCCAGGCAGCAGCGCTTCCCCACTACCCGACCGTCGGGCCGCGCCGCGCGTTCCTGCGGGGCTGTCCCACAGCTCCCCGATCCCAGCCCGGGATAACTGGGACCGTGTCCCCGCGGCTGGGGGCGGGGCCACCCAGCTCACGTGATGTGCTCTGCCGCCTGCCATTGGCCGGAAGCACCGCCCCGGAAGCGCGGCTCGTTCCGGTGCGGAGCGCCGGGAACACCGGGAACGATCCCTTCCCCACATCGTACCGCCCCCTGCCCGCCGCACCCCGCCCGGCCCGCGCGTGCCCGGCAGCACCGGTAACCGCGGGCGCACGGGCTATACCGGCCCCAGCCGCCCTCGGGGAGCAGAACGGCAACGCCTGACGTAAGTCAGCCTCCTAGTCTGGCTCCTCCTTATGGAAGACGGGGAAAACCCGGCGGTTTTGCCCATGTAGCGTTTTCCAGCCGCTGGGAGCAAAGCCCTGCCGTGCCGAGTCAGCGTGTGGGGGCTCACAGAAACCAGGAGCACCGCCTGTGGCAAAAAATAACTTGCCGGTTAAAGTCTGACCACCTTTTCATTCTTATTTTTGTCCTTTTTTGTCCTTTTTTCCTTGTTAACCAGGTGGCGGAGCATCAGCAAGTCGCAGGAGGAATTCATCAGGACGGTGTCCCACCCTGATCCCAGAGATCGCTGGTGCATCCGGCAGAGGTAGGGATGATTTTTTGGCCAGGAATCTTCACACGAAGCGGCTGCAGAGACAACACAACACGTGCTGTTTCCCTAGGAGGGAGCATGGAGGGATAGGACAAGGGGGAATGGCTTCCCAGTGCCAGAGGGCAGGGACAGATGGGATATTGGGAAGGAATTGCTGGCTGTGAGGGTGGGGAGGCCCTGGCACAGGGTGCCCAGAGCAGCTGTGGCTGCCCCTGGATCCCTGGCAGTGTCCATGGCCAGGCTGGACGGGGCTTGGAGCCACCTGGGCTGGCGGGAGGTGTCCCTTGCCCATGGCAGGGGTAGAAAGGAAATGATCCTGAAGGTCCCTTCCAACCCAAATAATTCTGTAATTCTGTAATGATTCTGCAGCCTCAGGTGTTCCCTCCACCCACCTTCTTCAGCTGCTGGATGAATCCACAACATTTTGCTGGAAATTTAATATTTAGGAAGTTCTGGTGGAGAGAGTACCTGAATTATTTTTTTTTAATACGTATAAAGGATTAACTCATTTGTGTTGTCTCAATATAAGATTCCTCTCAGACTTCAGAGAGTAGATTTACACTGTATTTAAAGCAGCCAGAACTGAACCTGGAAGTACTCAGCTGGAAGTTGAAATTGTTTTTCCATAGGGCTAAAAATCTTCAGGATAGCTTAAGAAATCCCGCAAATCTAGTCCCTAGTGAAGTGTGCACACCTGCCTCTTCATTCTCCATCTTGGAAAGCTTTTGTTTTGCTTCCTGGTGTGAGAATTGAGATGTCAGCAGCTTAGAGGGGGGGACTGTGAAGGGCAAAGTTGTGTGGCAGCAGAGTGTGTCTAATATATTGCTCATCAGCACTGGCAGGGACAGGTCTGGCTCTAATTAACTGTTTCCTCTCCCAGCTGTACCTCTCTGCCCCCTTGCTTTGCTTTTCTGCTTTTTTTTTTTTTAGCATAGACTCCAAGGTGCCAATTTTGAAGACTTCTGGGGTTTCAGAGAGAGGGGACAGTTCATTTTCTAGTAGTTAATTGTATGGAATTGGTGTGGGATCCAGTGAAGGCAGGAGGAAGAAAGTAACCCATGTTCCGTTTCTCTCAAATCCTGACTGGAATTCTCTTCCCTTCTCCCACTGTCCTGCCCTTTAGGGGTAGCAACCCACTGGATGGATTGGCTTTCTGCTGTCTAATTTCTCCTTAAATAAAAATGGAATAAGTAAAACAAACCCTTTGGACTCTTAATATAGCAAGAACTGGGCTAATATCAGCGGCTTGCTGCTTAAACTGGTTTTGTGTGATTTAATCAAAAACTCTTACCTCTTGAATTTGTTTTTCTTAGTTGCATCTGTAAGACTGATGAATTAATAGCAAATTGGTTTGGTTTTTTATTAAAATGGCAAGAGTGTTCCCTTTGTGGGAGATTTTATAACATTGGAACACACAGCATTTTTTAAACCTTAACAGGTAATTTATAGTCAAAGAATAATCTATGTTCGAGTATCAACTGTGTTTATTATTTAAATACTGTTGGTAGCCTGCGGCATACAAACACTGCCACCCTAAGCTGTTTTTTCCCCCCTCGCCATCTTTGCCCCAGCACAGGAGGGAGCCATGGTGTGCATCCCGTGCATCGTGATCCCTGTTCTGCTCTGGATCTACAAGAAGTTCGTGGAGCCCTACATCTACCCCGTGATCGCGCCCTTCATCAAGCGCGTGTTGCCCAAGAAGGCCGTGCAGGAAGCAGCAGACGCCAAACAGGGGCCAGCAGGCAGCGCTGGGGACCCTCAGGGACCTTCAGCCGCTCAGAGAGACCGGGAGGATGGATCTGGAAGCCATAAAGTAAGATTAATTCACCCAGCTAGCCGGGGAAGCTCCAGGATGGGCCACCCTGTGGTGGTTCAGGGCAGGCGCCACAGGAGGGTTAGGGAATAGTTGGGTGTATTTACAGACCTTTTGGTGGCTATTTTCTTACCAACAGCAGTTACCACTACCGAGCCAGCTAGAAATAGTTGCTTCAAGACAGCTTCTGGTCTCAGAGGGATAGGAATTGCACCCGTATCCTAAAACAGCTTAATTAATTTTTTTTTTTAACGACTGGCTGTTCTTTCAGAGAACAAAAAAGTCAAATATTTGGTAGATCACAATAGATGCATGAAGTAGAAATTAAAACCAACCCCTCTCTTCAGCCAGCTCTGCCACTTGTAATGGGGGAAGATGCTTAGTGCATATAAATAATGCTTTGGTTATTTATCTTCTATCAAAATGCAAGGACTTGTAAATGTTGTCACTGGCCTTATTCCTCCCTTTCCCTTGAAGCAATAATTATTTATAAATCTACACAGATACCACCACTTTTGGTTCTTGCTCCATATTTCTTCATAGATCTTCACTGGCCTTGCTTCTAAAGCCATTTTTGTCACCAGCTGTTCCTGTTTTAGGTGTGAAGTTCTAATTTGACATCTCATTAATGACACTGTCTTTTATTTGCAGTCTGAAAGCACTGGCATTGCAAATGGAACTGCTGCAAAGAGATCCACAGCAGTTTATGACAAGAAAACGGCTTAAAGGAGTTCGTTCCTAAGGATTTTGTTCCCTCGTGTCCAGTATGAACTGCTGATATTCCTCTCACTTTGACACTTTTCTTTGCACATTTCAGCTGAATAAAAAACTTCATTGCTTGCAGGAGAGAGTCTCTTTTGCCACTAAAATGGCAGCTGGCTCATTTGTTGATTTAAAATATTTGAGAGCTGAAGTTCTTGTATTTTTCTGGCTGGAACTACTTTTCATCTCCCATCTGTTTGGTGTGATTAGAGTTTAGGTTAAATAATTTACGAATAAATTATCTATGGAAGGCAAATGTATCTTCGCATCTTGATGTCACTAAGTGCTAGTGCAATACTTGAGGCTTTCACCTTAAAGGCTTTATCTGTTCTTGGTGAAGAACTGTGGACTGCATTGTGACAACAAAAGCTCATCATTTATCTATGAAGAGTTTATATTTTTCATGTCAAATCTATGGATGAGCTAAAGGAGTTACGTTACATACAAAATTTACTTAGCTTACTGAAAGCAAAAGGTCTTGATGTGATACTTCCATTAATTATTTTCCTTGAAATATTACACCTTTTTTTTTTCCTGAAGACGAGCAGCAGAGGCATGATGCAAAAGAATGTTGCTTTATGTTCTGTTGTAGTGATTTAAAATGGTGCTGTTCTGGCTTTAAAAAGAAACGCCAACATACAACTGAAACCTCTCTAAGATGCTTATGGAATTTTAATTATAATAAACTAGGATTTTATTTAAAAATAAGTTGTTTCATAGAATTATTACACAGAATCACAGAATTCTTAGGCTTCAGACCTATAAACACCTCAATTTTTCCAAACAAAATCTTTGGAAATGTGGAGACAGGCCCCAGACAGAAGGAGGTTCCAAAATAACTGAGTTCATGATAAAGTGAACTGGGCAAGCTTTGCCTCCTCCTGGGAAGATGGATTCTGGTGCTGACTTGCATCCTAACTGTGAAGGGTTTTAAGTGTCCCTGTGCTTAGTAAAGAATGAAAGTGATAATTCCTGCTTTTTCCTGTCTGCCAAACCAGAGAGCTCTTTAAAAGATTCAAAATGAAACCATTCCAGCAATTTTGGATTGCTCTTTATGATTTAATTTCCTTAAAACCCTCCCTCAGGCAGGCCTAAAAATGCACCTTTTTATACAGGCAGTCCTTGAACGGTCCCTGTGGTCCAGTCTTATTCTTGTGACTGTCATTTCTTTCACCAGATAATTCATTACTCCAGTATCTAATTTTGCCCACCTGGTGCCTGTGGTGAGGTGCCTCATTTCCTGCCACTGCCTGGTCTGGTCAGACCTGGTGCGAATCGATCTGCAGCAGTCACAGATATGCCCCTGTAGCCACAGCCATGGCTTTGCAATGAGCTCAGGCACAGACTGAGTCTCTCTCTGTGTGAGACCTTGATTGATGCTGTTTGCTCCCCTTAACGAGCAAGTCTGTTCGGAGCTGAGTTTGGAATTGCTGTTCAACCAGCTCTTACCTCATCTTTAGAATATAACCCCCCATCGGATCAGAGTATCACAGCTTTCTCCTAGATCAGAGAATCCCAGGGTCATTTAGGTTGGAAAAGACCATCGAGTCCAAGCTGTGCCCAATGCCCACCTTGTCACCAGCCCAGATCTCTGAGTGCCATGTCCAGTCATTCCTTGGACACCTCCAGGGATGGGGACTCCAAACCTCCCTGGGCAGCCCCTGCCAATCCCTGACCTCCCTTTCCATGGGGAAATTCCTGCTGCTGTCCACCCTGAGCCTCCCCTGGCCCAGCCTGAGGCCGTTCCCTCTCCTCCTGTCCCTGTTCCCTGGGAGCAGAGCCCGACCCCCCCGGCTGCCCCCTCCTGTCAGGGAGTTGTGCAGAGCCACAAGGTCCCCCCTGAGCCTCCTTTTCTCCAGCCTGAGCCCCTTTCCCAGCTCCCTCAGCCGCTCCTGGGGCTCCAGCCCCTGCCCAGCTCCGCTCCCTGCCCTGGACATGCTCCAGGCCCTCAATGTCCTTGTCCTGAGGGCCCCAAAAATGGACACAGGACTGGAGATGCCTCAGTCATGCCCAGTCCAAGCTGCAGCTCTGCAGCTAAACAAGAATATGTGTTCTGACATCCTGAGCACTGCTGAAGAGATTGTCCCTTCCATGGTGTTTTAATATGTTGGGCATCTCATAAACAGGCCATAGTTTTAGAGTATATCTCCCTCTGAACAGCTGTGAACACAACAAAGAGTAGAGCAAGAGCTTTACTGGGGCTCCTTTAATCTGTAAATGTAATCAGTCAATTTATGAAGTCTGAACAGGTTTTTTTTTGGTTGTTTTTTAGGATATTATTACAGAAGAAAGTGCCTCGAACAATAACATAGAAAATGAAGTGTATAGTAAATTAGACTGCAGGCTGCACCAGGCTTCCAGCTGTGTGCCAGCACTGTATTTAAACACCAGGCCTTCTGAAAAACCTATGAAAACAGGCAGATAATGCAAGTGAGATTACACGTTTATGCTCTCTGGAATGGTGTTCCACTGCTTTTATTAGCTGCAGTAAAACCCTAAAGTGAGCAATCCACATCACAAAACTTTCAGTATGAGGCACTTCCCTGAAGTCCTGTCAGGAGATTTGTGTTATAACTCTTCCACCCCTATTCTTTTTCAGTAATAGGTCAATTATCCTGTTGTGTTGTGAACAGTTTAACAAAAATCAGGTGAAAGCAAAGGCCCGAGCCTGGGCAGGAGTGCAGGAGATCATCTGCTAGGATGCAAAGGAGTGCACAAAGCCTTCTTTAAGAAAAATAAGCACTCAGAAATTAAGGAAATCCTCATGTGAGAGAATACTATCTATCAAGTGAGTTGAATTTAACTGAGAAAATTCCCATGTGCTCGTTACTCGCTAAAAACAAGATTTACAAAAGGTTTAGGTACCTGATGGTGGCATGTGGACATCCACCAGAATTTCCTAGACCAAGTACCATCTTTGTTTACACTGACAAATTTTAGAAAATTTCAGAGTTTGTATCTTTAGGGGACCACAGTACTGCAAATCTAGTCCTAAGTTCTTCAGCATTAAACTTGTCCAGCTTTATTTAAATACTATTGAGGAAAGATCAATAAATCAATATTTGAAAAACCACCATTCAAATAAACTAATTTCAAGTATTTTTTCTTAATGGGAAGGTCTAAATGGGATGTGGTACCTTCTGTGCATTGGTTTGCACAGGTAGCTGGATGCCAAGAAGTTAATTGGAAAACAACATTTAAAAGAATGCAAGTATATGCCAAATTTTTTAAAATCAAAATTAATTAAATTTATGTTTCTGATTATTTTGATGGGCCTGAAAGGAATGGAAATTCTAGTGTATTAAATTGCAGACGATCAGCTGCTAAGAATGTCTAAACTGACAATAAAGTTAAATTCTGATCTAATGACAGTAACACAGTATGCTGTTATAACCCAGATGTAGCAATCACGTCCCAGCTGAATTCTGGGAGCTGTTGGACATGCTGCTGAGATTCAGTCAGAATCATTCCTTCCTGATTTCTGAACAATGCAGAACATTATTGCTGAAAGAACAGTGGCTTCAGAGGTTGCAGGTAAAGGAAATGAAATTTAATTTACACTTAGGTTAACTAAATCTCCTTCAGTGAGAAATAATTCTGTTTCATTAAACTGCCTAAGACATGGAAGAAGGGATTATCTTCCTTGTGCAGTTTTCTGACTGTTAGAGCATGCTCGCTGAACCAAATCATATTTTTGTTGTAGCAGACTGCCATTATTCCTGTTTTCAGTGAACCTGGCTGCAGTAATTTAATTGAAAAGGTCCAGAAGGCCATGTTTGCCACGGTGATTCTTTTGTGTCAGAAGTGCTTTTAGATAAGAGTGCTGTATCTTTCTTTCACTGTTGTTTTAGAATCATAGAATGGTTCCTCTTGGAAAGGACCTTAAATCTCATCCCGTCACACCTCCTGCCATGGGCAGGGACACCTTCCACTGTCCCACATCGTTCCAAGCCCCGTCCAACCTGGCCTTGGGATGGCAGTGAAACATAAATTGACATGTGAAGAGATGTGTTTATACACACACAGGCGTAGCAATGCTGGTTTTTGGCGCGGGGGTTGCTCTACAACTCCTTTCTTTTTGGTACACAGTGTTTTATAGCTGTGCTGTTGACCACACACCACCTCTATGGCCGCAGCCATTCCCATCGAACGCTGTGTGAACAGCAGGACAAGCCCCATGCCAGGACTGTTGCGGTAATGTGGCAATGTTTACGCAGGGTTACACCCCAGTTGTGCTGTTTGCAGATGTGCTGTTGGCATGCACGGCCCAGGGACAGCGATGTGTAAGAGCCCGGCTGGGGATTTGCTGTCACACACCACATGGAACGTGGAAATAAACTCAGAACTACACTGGGAAGGGTTTCCATTTTAATAAGCCGACGGGTACTTTAGAACCTGCTGTTGATGGCACAAATCCCACTTTAGAGAAAAAGGCTACCCTTGGACAAGCAATGATTTAAAGCAGCATGAGGGCAGGATGGGGCCTGGTAAATCCTCCCACCTTTAGGCATTTGTTGTTGGTTCCATTTTCTGGGCTTACCTCATGTCGCACTGAAAAGCAGGATGCAGAGCAGACAAGCAGAACGAATCCCAGAACAGTTTGGGTTGGAAGGGACCTTAAAACGCATCTTGTTCCAGCCCTTGCCATGGGCAGGGACACATTCCATTGTCCCACGCTGCTCCAAGCCCCAATGTCCAACCTGGCCTTGGGCACTGCCAGGGATCCAGGGGCAGCC
This sequence comes from Edolisoma coerulescens, assembly GCA_013397115.1. NCBI lineage: Eukaryota > Metazoa > Chordata > Aves > Passeriformes > Campephagidae > Edolisoma > Edolisoma coerulescens. The sequence goes on along the minus strand of VWZW01008125.1, from coordinate 275,013 downwards.
ACAGCTGCTCTGGGCACCCTGTGCCAGGGCCTGCCCACCTTCACACCCAGGAATTCCTTCCCAATATCCCATCTGTCCCTGCCCTCTGGCACTGGGAAGCCATTCCCTGTGTCCTGTCCCTCCAGGCCTTGTCCCCAGTCCCTCTGCAGCTCTCCTGGAGCCCCTTTAGGCCCTGCCAGGGGCTCTGAGCTCTCCCTGGAGCCTTCTCTTGTGCAGGGGAGCACCCCCAGCTGTCCCAGGCTGGCTGCAGAGCAGAGGGGCTCCAGCCCTGGGAGCATCTCCGTGGCCTCCTCTGG
>VWZW01008125.1:210555-269009 GCA_013397115.1 Edolisoma coerulescens | reverse complement strand
GATAGTTTACAGAAACTCCTAACTGCCTTTCAGCCAGTGTCTGTGAGAAAGTAAAGATTTTCTCACAGACAGAGGCAGAAAGCTGGAGAATCTCTCTGCAACTCAGCTTTCGGCATCCACATTACAGGAAGATGTTTTGGTACCTGGTGAATAGTTAGTGGGCTGTGCTGCTGCAGAGATAGGTGAGAGGGTTGTATCATGATCCCTGACAGTAGCCATCAAACTTGGTAGTGTCTGAAAAGCAGTGGGTAGAGGAGAGACAGAGGATTGTCTGGAAAGCTATGAGAGATGGTATTGGCTGTTAANTGAGAGATGGTATTGGCTCTCAAGCTGCAAATATAGACCCCTTCATGGTCAACCAAGGTTGTCTAAAAGAGATAATATTTTCTTTTTTTCACAAAAGCAGCTTGCCTGTCTGCTGCTTTTCACAAAACTGGGTTTTTTGTGGTTTTGGCGTTTTTTTTTGGGGGGGAGGGGGTTTTTTGGGTATGTGTCTAAACAGTGTCAGCATGCAAAAGTAAAAGGGGTGGGTAAAGGGAACTGGAGAAAGGAGTGAAAGGAGTGGTTGCCAAAAAGGCAGTAGAAAAGGGGAAGAAAATTACAAATCAGTGTAAAGTAAAATGAGCAGAAACAGTTGTTCCTGCGTAACTCATTAACTTAGAAACAGTGAGAAACTTTTTTAATTGATCACAAAGGATGCATTTATTCATTCTGAAATCTCCCAGGCTGCTTGGTTGCGGCTAACTTGTGTATCAGAGAAGGTGAATTCTTAACAGTGGTTTGATAGTGTTTGAAGATTGCTAGGCATTAAGTTATAGCTGGAATATTTTGACTCATTAACATGCTTTAAAAACAAAGACTATTTCAATGCTTTTCTCTGATTTAAAATGGCAATAATTCCTCAGGTCTGAGGATTGTAAAGATTTTTTTCGCTAAAGATCCCTTAACTGGCATGAATTGTTATTGCCAGGTATTTCTGCATCATTAGTTTTGCTTAGCAAAATCTTACCAATTTAATTGGCAAAACCAAAATTCTTACAATTTTATACCTCTTTGTGTGAAAACTAGTGAATGATCTTCTAGGATGAATGAAGTATGTACATAACTGCATTTTGTCTTTGTAGAAAGATAAAATCTAATTTATTGGGGTTTTTTTTTCAGCCTTGATAACAGCACCAAAACTTCCCCAGAGCAATTCCCCAAGCAGTGCAGGTGAATAAACAATTAATGTGCCTGGGAAACTGCAAAGTTGCTCAGAGAAATTACGGCTGCCACATCTGTGGAGGTGTTCCAGGCCAGGTTGGATGGGGTTTAGAGCAACCTGGGATAGTGGAATGTGTCCCACCCATGGAAGGGGTGGAATGAGATGGCCTTTAAAGGTCGTTTCCAGCACAAACCATTCTATGAATCTATGAAATATTACTGAACATGAGTGAGCAGTCAGAATTCAAATATATTGTGTGAACAGTAAAATTAAAATATTGGAGCTGAACAATACATAGTCTTAATATAACTTCTGTGTTTTCTTTTGTATGGAGAATTACATATAAATACATTGCAATAGTCTCATAATTCTGTGGCAAGCATTATGTTAGGATTTTGTGGGATGCTTTAATGTCTCATGGGTGAAAGATGGTCTGAAACCTGCAGTTCTTGATACAAATAAGAATCAGCCAAAAACCTCAGTGCAGTGCTTTCGTAATACTGAATGAGCAGCATTACATCTATGTTCTCATCTTTACAGTGATTCTGGCTGCTTTGCTTGGAAGGAAAACGATGTCCATTTGCTTTAGTTCATAAAGCTGCGAACTGTAAAGGTAACCAGAGTCCAGCCAGGTATGGAAATGAATTTTTTGTTAGGTTTTCAAATGTTTTCAATATTTTCATGTGGTTGTGTTAAAGACCCAACCTAGTGATCAGATCTCAGATGACATTGTAAAATCATGTGCATGACCACCTCAAATTCTTACACTTTAAAGCAGTCATTTTAAAAAACCCCACAGCTGTATGTAATCTGTATTATTCAAGTTGTCTGCAGACTCAGCCAGACTGTCATGGCAAGCATAGTTTTGAAAGGGGAGCTGGCTGTATTGGACAGATAAAATTCCAGCATTGGCAATTACTTTGTGAGACCAGTAGGGGATATAATCCTGAAAGGAACTCTAATTACTTGTCTAAAATTATTTAAATAGAAGATATAGAGAACATGACAGGTTTTTTTCCCAAGTTCAACAGTACACCTGTTCCCCTAGTTACACTTAGGAGCTCAAACATGGCATCTATGTATTGCTGAATTGCTTTTAACTTCCTTTCAGAGAAAAAATTATATTCTTGTAAGCATTGTTGATAATTAATACTAAAATCTTCTAGAAGAAAAGTAAACTTGGGGTTTATACCTGCCCCTAGCAATGTGAGATTGGAGTGAGTCCTGATGTGCAAAACAAACTCCCTTGTGTTGCTCTAAAGCCTCTACTGCTGCATCATGGAGCCAAGTTCTGGGACTAAACAGATGCTGGATTTAATAGAGAATGACACTTGCAGACCAGGCTATGATTCTTTGGGGGTGTAATAACACTGAGTTAAACTAAATGAGTTGCTAATAAGTTGTGTCTGGTTTGTTTTGGGGGGGTGGAGCTGGCAAATAAGTAGATAGGCTTTTAAAAAAATTTTATTTTAATGAACCATGCATTTATTTAGTGTATTTCCAGGAAAAAGAAATTAGATTTCATTGGTAATTTACTGCTAGAGTAAGGACTGACTTTCCTGGAGTGAAACGGAATTTCCTGTGATTTGGTGTTTCTTGGGGCTGTCCCACTTCAGCATGTGAGGAAGCAGAAGCTGTTTAACCTTGTGTTTTGCAGTTTCTTTGGGATCTCCTGGAGCCACCTTTCTGTGCAGTGAGGGCTGTTATGAAAGTCAAGTGTAGGAAAAATCATGGATAAATAAATAAATGTTTTAAATACTGCTTAAAGCATACTGTTGTGATTCTATTCCCAGTACTGACGTACCTTTTATATTATCTAAAGACCTGAACCTCTACTGACTTAACCAGCATACAGGCACAGAGGCAGTGCCTCTTAATCAAAAGCAGTGTGCACATTTAAGTGGTTACATGTTTTATTTGAGTGATCTTTTCAGCTAAAGGCAGCTGTTTCTGAAAGAAACATTTAATAGCATGTTTGAAAATGATTTAAGGTGGTGACTGCCATTTAATTTAATGGTTTTTGGTAGCAGCTGTCTTGGAAATGTATTTGAGATCATGGCTAGCATGTAACCAGCTAAGTTAAAGCATTGGGGTTAATCTGTTACTGTTGTTAAAATGCCTGGAAATTAAATGTTGATTTTTTCTTTTCTATTTTAATTGATTTTAGACGTTTTTCCTGTAGGATATTCATGAACTCTGAAGGAGAGTTTCCTGGGTGACTTTATGGCTGGAGTTCCTCAGAAAAGTCTTGTTTATTTACAGCAGGCCCTGTGGCTGTTTAGGTTGTAGGAGCTGAAGGTGCTCAGGCTGCATCATGAAGTCATTGCAGAGCGTTTCATCAAGCTTTGGGATAATACAAGTTCCTGATGGAAGGAGTTAGCTTTGTGTGCCTGTAAGTGTGGTCATCTACAGGAAGGATCAATACAACTTGCTGAGATTTTTACTCCAGAGGCGTATAGTGAGTGTAATGTACTTAGGAGAGGAAAGAAACCACCTGGGGTATAAGAGAGAGAAAAAAATCTGTGTGTTTGTTTGATTGCTCCAAGATTTGTTGGCTCTTGAATGAGTGGGAGTCAAAGCTTGCCAAATCCCCTTATCTACAAACTACTATCAAGTATTTAAAGCTCAGGCTAGCAGGTGGATTGTTCTGACAGGTCTGGATGGCTTGATATTTATTTCATTTAGAGGAGAAGATAATCAGCTAGTGCCTTCTTTTTCTGTTGCTTTGGGGAAGGTCTGTGGCATCAAACGTGTTCTCTGCAGTTTGGAAGGAGCCAGCTGGGCATTAGGGCTGGGGGGCTCACAAGGGGCTCCATAGCTTGTTGTGTTGCTTGGGAGCGTGGCTGTGGCCATGGAACCGAGCACGTTCTTGGGCACTGTGATTTGACACTGACTCCGAAAAGAGACAATAAAATTTTGCAAAGACTTGCTGTTAAAGCCCTCTTTTGTTTTGGATTTGTCTTAATGGTATTGAACCTGCTGGCATGCTGTAGGAAATCTGGAAAGCAAGCATGACTCGTTTTCAAGAATTAGCTTGAAACCCGTTCCAGTTGCTGTGGTATTTCTAGGAAAGTGGTTTAAATGATGGGCTTTGGGAGCTGCAGCGAGCTGCAAGAGTAGCTTGTAAATAGAGAATATGGTGACTCATCTTAGGAGAACAAGCTAAGGATTTTGGGTACTGTCAGTGCTCTGGCGTGGAGAACTCAAGAGTTCCAGGTTAAGGTGGAGGGATTTGAAGGCAGGGCTCCAGCTGCCTCTTGGTTCTCTTCACCATTAGTTGTTTGTCTTGGAGCGAGTGAGCTGGAAAACATGAGCAGGGAATAGCAACTTGAAGCAGACAGAGACTCGACTTGTCTTTTCTCCAAGAAATAAAGGTTTAAATGTAGGACATTTAAGTTATTTAAAGGCACAGGGAAGGGGCTTGAGTCAAAATATAGGTCCAGAGCCAACAGCATCATTGTTGGCTTTTGCAGTAGTTGAACATATTGCAAACGAGTTCAGATTGGATGGGGCTTGGAGCAACCTGGTCCTGTGCGAGGCGTCCCTGGCCATGGCAGGGGGTGGGACGGGTCGAGCTTTAAGGTTCCTTCGAAATCAAACACTCTGGAAACCAGGGGATGCAGAGCTGAGATGTCCATGTACACCCTGAATCTTCCTTCTTCTAATTGATGATCCACTTTTCTCAGATACTACACCAATTGGTTTTTCTTCTACTTTATAGCTTTAGTATTGGTAGGCACTGTTTCCAGGGTAAAATACACTGATTGTGGGGATTTTTTCTTCAGGGCAGCAAAACTTGTGTTCAGGTAAGATGCATTCATTCTGTTCTGTGAGTGAGCATTCAAACAAAGTTCTGTAAATCCTCTTTAGCTGATTGTATTTTATAATTCTTTAATGATTCTCCGCAGAATTCCCTGGCACAAAGTTTCATTTTCATTCCTAGGCTACTTCAGATTTCTCTTCTTGCTGGTAGTCCCTGTGACAAATATGGCTTTTTCAAGTGCTATAGACAGTGTCTTCAGAGCTTTTTGGTAAGAGAGGTTATATGGGGTTAAAAGGTCAGGTGTGAAGGGAGGTGGTATAAACCCAACTGACCCTTTAAAAACAGAGCTCTCTGTGTGCATCTTGATGGAGGTACAACAAAGTGTTTTAAGAGCAAAGGGTCTCGGTTTGAGACAATTTAAAGGAGGACGGAGTCAGTGTTTAGTTGCACTGTATCCCATCTTCTAGAGCAGGTAACAGTGGTGGTGGAGGATGGAATACTGGAATGGAGGGGGAAGGAGTATGGAGTGGTCTATTTCTAGCCTGTAGAGTCTCCTACAGATAAAATTTAGAAAATAATCACCAATTTCCTTGTTTTTGTAGGATTTCACATTTTAAATATCTCTTTATTACTTAAAATACCTTGTATTCTGCTCTGTGACTGTGCTGGCCCTTTGTTGTTTCTGACATATTTGGGTACTATGCAGTTGCTCTAAATCTCAAATATGAATTCTTCAGAGAACTTCCACTATGGCTGCTAGTGTTGCAGCTTTTTGTTGCATCTCTTGTTTGTTTTCATTAAGCTTTCCTCATGTTTTTACAGTTCTTTATTAATATTAACTTCTATTAGATTTGTCTTTTCTGGAAGTCATTGCTTCTTCGAAGTTGATGAGTTTTAACAGTATCACTAGGGCCGTGATTCTTGTACCTGATACCTTGTAACTGGTACCTGGTATCTGTATCTTTGTGGGGATCAAGGGAAGAGTTGCTTCTGGGTAGTAGTTTACATCTTCTGATACAGCCCTGCCTGTTCTTATGTCTTATCCCAGCTCAGGAATGAGTAGGTTACAGTAAAGTTGCACAACACTCTTATCTTGATGGGGATGTCTTTTTTTCATACAAACTTTCAAACCTATCAGTCACAGTTATTTTGTCCCAAAAGGTGGAAGATTATTGAAGCTGATGCCCTGGAAAGATGTGAGGTGCTTGGGATCATACCTGACACATAGTCAATAGCATTGTGGTGGTTTTCTTAATTAAATTGTTTATAAAGATGAGAAGCAGCGTGAAGAAATCAAAGCTTCTCATTCTTCACACAGATCAAGTACAACACATAGTAGAGGGTTTGGAGTCCCAGCTTCTGCGGTGTTCCATCAAAAAGCAGTTGTGTTTCTGATGTGTTCATTTTATGACTTTTTCCCCTTGAAGTAGTTGCCTGGAAGGAGCCATGTTACTTTACAGAGATAAGAGGTTCATATCTGGTCAGTAGTACCTTTGCTTGATAACAGCATGATAAGAGCTGTGCTTACTCTGGAAGGGCAGGAACTTTAAAGGTGTAGATCACTGGTGGCATGCAGGAATTAGCTGCATCTTTACAGAAGTAGTAATTTTCTATCTATGCATATTCATATTGAAAATACATTTCTGAATAGCATGTCAGGTTGACACCCCTGTAAAAATTGTGAATTCCTACCTGCTGTTTTCCTAACTGCTGGTAGCCTTGGTACTGATAAAACTGTGCTGCAGTCTTCTTGCTGAGTATAATTTCCTAAAATACAAGTGAGATGATGACTGAAGTAATAGCACTGAAGCTTTTATCTTCTTTGGCCGAAGATGTTATTGTCCAAAGTTTGTGGAAAGGAAATCCTTCTAATATATTCCTATGCTCCTGATTCCTACATCTCAGTAATTTTTAAAGGGGTTGATCTAAAGCTTTACTGGTGGCTAACTCCATGTCTGTATATTCCTTATTTGTACAAAAGACTTAAAATGTTGCTTTCTTTCTTTTTTTTTCTCAAAGAAATGAAAATTTAGAAAGAGATCTGCCAAATAAAGAAGATGGGAGCAAATAGCAGCAGCATCAGTGAGCTTCCAGAAAATGAGTATTTACAAAAACTGTCAGGATCAGAGCCCATCTCCGAGAATGACCCGTTCTGGAATCAGCTTCTGTCTTTTAGCTTCACCACTCCAACAAACAGGTAAGAGGGTGTTGAAGAGCTAACTTTGATAATATGTTTATAGAAGTGACCAGTCTGAAAGCAAATGAGTGGTTATGTTAATTATTCCTGTTTTAGGTAGCAGGGGAATAACGGCCTGTGTAAAATAGGTTGTTGTTTCTAAGTTTGGAAGCGTTTTCCACCACCTCTTCCATTCCTGTGGGTTTCTTTCTTCTTTGTAATAGCTGTAATTGCTATTCATTCTCCTGGTAAAGATCAGAAATAGGGTCTGTAGTGTTGGGGGGAAACTTCTTTCTTTTCCTTGTTGTTTTAGGAAGCTTTCTTTGGTATAGCCTTTGAGTTGACTGGATTTGCTGAAGATTCCAACATTTGATGTTTCCTCTTAACTTAGAGTGAACTGTACTTCTTGCATGATTTAATTGTAGGTTCGCTTTTGAGTTGCTTGGTCTGTATGGCTTTTTTTCACCCTCTTTTGCACTAAAAAAAAAATAAAATGGTGTGTATTCTTCATAAAGATACTTTCTAGATATCTAAAATTCAAGCTTTGAATGCCCTTTCATTCCAGAAAGTTGTGTGAATATAAATAAAGTCAGTATTTTTTAGAGGATCCGTAGCACATCTCCCGAAATAGAGAACTGAAGTTCTTTTAAATTCTGTTAACCCAACTCCATTGCTAAATTCCTTGGCCTGTGTGTTGATTATCAGTCTTACAAGAACAATCTGATATTAATACCTTCAGGTGTTACTTAAACTGTTTTTACAGTTTTCAATGTAAAACTGGTTGTTTTCTGTAAGTGAAAGTTCAGGCAACTGGAATGGAAAATTGTTAAGGTAAATAACTGGGAGGCATTTACTAGGTGCTATTTTTGTAAAGAGTGAGGAGGAGGAAGTATTTTGGCTTCTGCCTGGAGAGAATAGCCAGAGGTTAGGAAGAAGGGACGGAGTTGTGGACGGCTGTAAAGCTGGTAAAGGGCAGTACTGAACTGGGAGTGTGTGAGCAAGCAGTTGTTTTTCTTCTAAGATCCCTGAAGATGAGAATTATTTCCAGCCTACCCATGACTAATAAGATTGACAGTATTCTAAGAACTGATATAATACTCTGTTGTTTGGGTTTTTTTAAGGGGGAATAATTACGTCTAAAACCCCACCAGTTTCTTTTGGTTATTCTATTTTTCCTCTTTCTGCTGTGAAAGTTAAGGAGTTTTTCTTAGCTTGCTTTTTTATGCCTATTTCATGGAATTCACATCCAGTGCAGAGTAAATTTGCTAAAAAATCCCCCAAATCAACAAAGCAAAAACCTAACCAAACAAAAAAAACCTCAAACAAGAAACATAATTAAAAAAACAAGCAGACCAATAAAATGATCCAAATGCACGTTGAAGGCTTTAATTAGCTGAACACCAGATGGTGCTCTTGCCTGGCAGCTAGAGGAGAAATATTTTTAGAGACATCTTTTCTGCAGCTTACTAATGGAAGGAAACAGAAATTTCCCATTTATCTGCATCTACCTGAGGCAACCATTGGCAAGTGAAATCAGATGATGTTGGCTGCACGGCACCCTCAGCATTTGTCTATATCAGATAACCTTGCCTGCAGGAATGGAACAATAGAGGTCAATGTCAATTTCTGAGATTGGACGCTTCCAAATTTTCAAGTTAACTCTATTTTTAATGAGGCTTAAGAGTCAGGAGCAAGATGCTTGTTTGTGATTTGTGGAAAGGAGCCAGTTTTCGCCTGTCGAACAGGACTGAGTTTTAGAGTACTCTTCTTTTAAATTCACTTTTTTCAGTTGTCTGTTGCAAAACTAGTGGCTGTTTGCAAGTATTATTGGGAGCTGTATAAGTGTTTTGTGGTTTTTTTTGTGGAGGCAATTGGTGATATTTTAGAGTAAAAGATCTATTTCCTCAAGTTTTTGCAAAGATGGGACTAATGCCATCCCCAGGGAGAAGGGCTGTCTTCTTTGGGTGCTGCTTTGGATATAGTTCTGTTCTACATATGTCAGTACCGTAGGGGAGGAGGAGGAGAAAAACATTAGAAGAGAAGGTGATAGGAAAATTCGTGTTGGTAGGAAAAGCAATCAGCCAAACTAAAATTATCCAAGCAAAAACCAGCAAGGTGGGGAAGTGGTGGGGCTGGGGTAGATTTTTCTGCAACAGATGCCCGGCAGATTCACCTTTTTGTCAAGAAGCCTTGGCCATAGCAAGGAAACAGTATCTGCAAGGAAGGCTTCCAAGGAAAATCTGTGTCAGTGTGTGTAAGGAAGTTTTTGGGGTTTTTAACTCTTTTCCATGAATGCTTTTTCTGGTTAGGAACTTGTGACTAGTGCTTTGCTTTACAGAAGCTGTTCCAAGTTAGTCCAGGTACTGTAGATCCCAAGTGTCAAACAGAGCTGGATCTTCTGTGGAACAGTAGTCTTTGTGCCTTGGCTTGAGAGATGGGGAATTACTGTCTTTCTACTCTGAGAAACATGGAGACACGATACCAGATCTTAAAATAGCACCACTTTTTGTGCTCTGCTGTCTTCATTTTCTTATGCTTTGTGTGTCTTGGCACTTTGTATTTCTTTCTTTGTCCTTATTTTGCTTTTCTCTCATTCCCCTTTCAGTTTGGTTGATGTCTTCCTCTTTTTATCCATGTCTCATCTTCGTGGTTCTTCTCTCTTTTGGTTTCTTTTCTGACCTCTACCTGACTGAATGTGTTAATCTCTCTTTTTCTGGTTCCATGTGAAACTGTTTAGCATTGCTCATTTCCTCAGCCATGCCTTCTTTACTGGGTTTTATTTTTTTTCAGTCCTGTTGGCTTTTTGGTCTGTTTCTGTGAAGAACACAAGGTAGTTTTCTGTATGGAATAAAGTTTGCCAAATACCAGTGCCACTGACTGCAAAGTTGCTGTATCTCTGTCAGCAACACTGACGCAAGATGCTCTCGTCCTTCCACTATCTCTTACACTGTTTATGTTATTCTTCTGTGGGTTTAATCAGGAACTAATCTGTCTGGAAAACAACACAGCAGAAGTGTTTATTTTTTCAGCCAAGATAATTCCCTGGAGTGATTTGTAGCTTGGCACCACAAAACAATTCTGGCACAATGAGGGACTGATTTTTTGGGACACAGCAACCTATTGGGCTAAAGGTGGGATTGTTTAAACCTGCTGTGCCATCCAAAAATGACCAGGAAAGTGTGTGGTCAAAGCAGAGCTGACTGCTGGGAGTCTAATATTCTGCCTTTCTGGGCTACTTGTTCTTCCTCTCATACTGCTGATTTTCTTAATAATTAGGCAGATACTAAGAGGGAATATCAGCTGTCAGTAATCAGAAATGAGCTGATGGTGAACCCCTGCTCGCTGCCTGTGACTCCCCTGGCGTGAGTGAATAGTAACAGCCAGAGCCAGCCTGGGTGTCTGGCAGGTACTGCTGAAGTGTCTGAGAAGCAGCCAAAAAGGAAAAAAGAAAGCCACTGGGGCCTTTCACAGTCTAGGAGTGGGAGCAGATAAGTGGTGCAGACATAAATGATAGGCAAAGGAACGGTCTCCAGCAGTTTAGTTTTAGATTGCCTCATGCTTTTCACTGTAAAAGGTTTATTGTGGTATCCTCTTCCATAAAGCAAGTCTTGCATGCTAAGCAGGTACTGCTGAAGTGTCTGCTGAGACATTTCTAGTTTCAGCCATTAGGAAGTACTTGGTGCTCTAGTTTCACACTCCTGCATGTTCTCTTTTTTTTTCCTTCATGGGTCCTTATTTGTTGCACAGAATGGACTCGTGGGAGCTGAATTAAAGTTGTATAAAACCTCTTAAACCTGCCACTTCTATACTTTAGGTGGCTGACCTATCAATCCAATAGTGTTTGGATATTGGAAAAATAAAATACAGCTTTTCTGGATGATTTTTTTAGTTACTGTTGGGATTAAGGGCTATGAGGTTTGCTTTGGAGTGTTAGCTCTCAGTCTAGGCAGACTTTGTGTTTGTCTGGCTTTTCTGTGATTTGCTACCAAGAATGCAACCTCCTCCTTAGTGGTGGTATTAGTTACAATTATTTTCTGATGGAAAACTTAAAGTTAACTAAAGCAGAACTTGCTGAAAATCATGTGCTTAATATTTACTGTTCTGCTTTGTTCCTTCCCCAGAGTTATTAATGAGTTGCTGGTTCAAGAATAATGTGCATGAGCCTTTAATGGAAAGACATAAAAATGAGAAGCTTTTATGTTGCCTTAACATGGTACATTTTTAAAATGGTACAATAAATCATATGCTGCCTTATATTCTTTGATGTCTGTCCTCCAACTAGTCCATTAAAATCAGCATTCCCACAGTATGAATTTACTAAATGGGCTGGTTCTTCTGTTTTGTATTCAATGGCAAAGAAAAAAGGCCTTACCATGAGGAAAAAACTGTCAGGAAAGCTGCTTGTTTTGGTTTTTTCCCTCCTTTTTTTAGGGGGATACTTGTCTGCTTTGGCTTGAGTCTTTTTCTTACCATACTAAGGGCAGGTGTTGTGGTGTGAGTATGTTTAAAATTGCAGCTTTTAGGCAGAATGCTTTCTCTTGTTATGTGGAGATATTTTAACAGAAGCCACTGCAACTTTGAAACAACTTCTATTGTGGTGCCGTTAAAATAAAAGTGGGTAAAACCACATTCTTCAAAGTTGGCTGCTGTCAGGAAACAACCTTCACTGTCTTAATGATTATGGTTTTGCTGAAGACTGATTGTTAGTAAATTTAAAGTAAGGAGGCTGAATTCAATAATTTAAAAATAATCCTGTTTATAATGGCACTGGTTTGTTTTCCTTTCTTTTTTTTTTCCCATCCTCTTCTTTTTGTAAGTAATGTTTTTTTACAATACATGCCAGAATAGCTGACCGCAGAATCCAGCTTTTTGGTAGTAAGAAGCCAGAAATAAAAATCTGCAGTCAATGAAAATGATGAAATTTTATTGACTAATAGGCTGCTCAATTTGCCATTCTTTCCCACCTCTACTGAAAAGAGGTTTTCTTACAGAAAACTAACTCCCTGATGAAGAAACTCTTATGCTGTGATGAGTGATTGCAAACACAAAGTGATTAAATCCCAGTGAAATAATGATTATCCTTGATTACTCTTTACTTTTACCACTGATGTGTGATAGCTGCAGTCACACAGATGCTGCCCGTGTATAGAGGGGTTTGTAGTGACAATCGGTATGCAAAATCTTCTTATGGCATGATGTTAAGATGTTATAGAAAATAATCACTGCCACTGTAAAACCTCTCCTGTTTGGATACCTATAAAATAAACAAAGACAAAACCATTTTCTTTAAAGATGGCTGCACTGTCAAGGAAGCAAATTTCACTATTATTAATTTTAGTTTTGCTGAAGTCTGTGAACTTACCCTCTACATTAAAGAAAAGCAAATGAAATAATTTCTTTCTTTTATTAAGTACTTTGAAAATGCTGGCCATCAGATCAGAGGATGAGGGAGGAACTCCTATGAAGCCTGGAATTTTTTCCTGAAGTGTGTGGGAAGCAACTGTGCACCTCACATATTTGCTTGTATCCAAGTGAGCCAGTCAAGTCTGTATAGTTAAGAATACTTTGCTTTGAATCTTTTCTTTTTGCCCCATATGTTCACAGCCCATTTGAATCCCCATATCAGGTGATACCTTCTGTTCATTTCTTGGAAAACTGTAGAACTGGTGAATATGTAAACATGTACTGCTTTCTCAAAGCGAGGTTGTTCAATTCAGGTTGTGCCAGTTGAAGTACCTGTGCAAACTCACGCAGGTCACTGTGATCGTGGTGTTAAAGGTCCGTGGATTGAAGCTGGTGTTACAGAAGCCCAGAACAGTTTGAGTTGGAAGGAACCTTAAAAATCATCTCATTCCACCCCTGGCCATGGGCAGGGACACCTTCCACTATCCCAGGTTGCTCCAAGCCCTGTCCAGCCTGGCCTTGGGCACTTCCAGGGATCCAGGGGCAGCTACAGCTGCTCTGGGCACCCTGTGCCAGGGCCTCCCCACCCTCAGAGTTTGTTCCGTGTGCACGTGACCTTTTTCCATAGTGGTGTCTCGTCCAGGGCAGAGCTTCCTGGATGTTACCAGTGTGCCTGGATTTCTCCTACTGATGCTCAGCAGCAGGAAGGGTTGACTTACTTTTCATACTTAAGTCCTGTTTATTGCTAGCAGCAGATAATCTGTTTCATGTTGTGAATATACCAAATGTTTCTCATAGAGCAGGGAATGTTTTACACTCCATCCTTATCAAATCTGTTCTTTACTTTTATGTGTTCTAGCCCATGTCACCAAGTGTCACATCCACGCGGCTTTTAAATCCGTCCTGTGATGGCAACTCCACCACTGCCTTGGGAAGCCTGTAACAGGGCTGGATATCCCTTTCCATGAAGAATTTTTCCTCAATATCCAACCTGAGTCTCCCCTGGCACAGCTTGAGGCCTCCTCCTCACCTCCTGTCCCTGTTCCCTGGGAGCAGAGCCCGACCCCCCCCTGGCTTCCCCCTCCTGTCAGGGAGTTGTGCAGAGCCACAAGGTCCCCCCTGAGCCTCCTTTTCTCCAGCCTGAGCCCCTTTCCCAGCTCTCTCAGCTGCTCCTCATCAGACTTGTGCTCCAGACACATATTTGACATGTATTTGACAACAGGGCAGTCTGTATTCCTCAGGTGAGGGTTTTCAGAGAGAATTGGAACTTTTGTTTGTGATCAGTACAGTGAAGGAGCTTCAGTTTATCAGTGCTTATTAGAGCTGAAATACAGTTTGAGTACTTATTAGCAGTGTTCTGTGTGGCTAATAAAAGGACAGATGTTTCAGCGTTGAGTTTCCATTCTTACATTCATTCATTAACCAGATGTCATCTCCACAGGGACTGCAGAGAAGAGTCAGTGCCACAGCTGGTTGTACCTTTTTTTTTTGTGCCACCTTGTGAATCTTTGCTCTGGCATTTTCTACCCAAGTGTTAATGTAATTTCTCTTCTGTCTCTTCACTGCGCAAGAAAATACCCAGACAGCTTTTTCCATCTCTCTCACTTCTCTTTCCTCCCAATCAAAGGAAAGAAAATCACTGCTAAGTCTGGCCCCAGGCACTTGGGAATGAGCTGCTATTTTTTGTGCCCCTCCACAGTAGTCACTCCATGAACCTGTCCTTGGGGATGTAACAGTATTGAGTATTTCACTGGTGTGTGCCTATTGGGGTGGTATTTCTGCTGTAATTCCCCCTCACCGGGTGTTTCTTTTGGGTGAACTGAAATTTTGTGATAGCTGTTGCCTACTCTTGAGTGTGGCAAAATTCAGTTTTGTATTCTTCTTGTATGAATAAGGGGCAGTGGGCTGCAGTTAATTTTTAAGCATTAAACTTCATTTTAGTATGAAAAAGAATGACTCAAGTGTTAAAAGCTTTGCTGAAGATCTGAAAGCCTTGCTTGCTTTGCCACTGGTTTTGATCCTGGCAACTTGTAGAAATTGAGCAACTCTGTGGAATTTGTTTGAGGACTTTGTGTGGTTTTTAATAACTCAAAGGGAAGAAAAAAAATCTCTAAGAATGCTATACTTTGAAACCTAACCTTAGAAATTAGGGAGAAAATGAACCGTAATTCAAAGCTGAATGTCTGCATTTATGGTTTAAATCCTGGAGCAATTACAATAACCACTCTGACTGTGTCCCTAGGATCTTTGGATAGTGGGAGGGGTCATGTTGTGTTAGATTATGATTTTTCAGTACCTAAGAACTCTCTGCTGAGTTGTTGTCCATTGTAATATTTACCCTCCCTGCCTGCCAGGTCTTGGGAAGGAATTAATCCTGATGACAAGCAGCCAGCTGGGCAAATTTAGAAGTTTTTGTTTTCTTAAAAAAGTGCAAGGTCACATAGACCTAGAAAACTGTGTTGTCCGTAGTTGCTGGTGGCGTGTTCTTGCTCAATACCATTTGTTTTTAATTACTCTGCATGTTTGTAGTGCTGGAACAAGAGACCACCTTTGAGACGAAGTCTAATGTTTTTAAAGTATATATCAAAGTGTGAGTTTGTTCTTTCTGAATCTTGTGTTTCAGAGCAGTTTGTAAGAGAAGAATGAATGCTGGTAATTGGTATCAGGACAAGCCAATCTGCGTAATCTAAAGTTGTCTTAGGATATTCAGTTGTAGGTGAAGAGCTGTCTCAGCTGTCAGCTCACTACACAGTAAATTGGTCTGATATACAAGAAAATTTGCAGGCATCTTAAAATTTAACTTGTTTGATGTCTCTATCTTGAATAGTTTCCTGTTGAAGGGTTTTGAAATAATTCTTTTGGCTGCTGTTTCTACAATATCTTCTAGTCCTCATGAGCTGGGGCACAGCTCAAACTCCACAGCTTCCAAGAGCGTGGCTCCACAGGGTTTTCATCACTGGAGCTGGTTTAGCAGCTTCTCACACAGCATCACTGGTAATCTCACGTTGACACAACAGTGTGCTGTAAACTGGATTACCATGTAAATTTAAAAAAAGCACAGGACTTTCAAAAGAGAAGAGGACTGCATTATGACTGCAAGCGTTGAACTAATTTTTTTTGACCGTTCTTTAATTTGTTGAACTTGAGAAGTCCCTGAAGGTCAGGCTATATGTTAATTCAGTCTGTATAGAGGGTCTACCATCTCTTCCAAAACACTGAGCAGTAGGGCCTTCATGATATGACAAGAGGTGATAGTTTTAAACTAGAAGAGGGTAGATTCAGACTAGATAGAAGGAAAAAATTGTAACAGTGAGAGTGGTGGAACAGGGTGCCCTTTAGTTATTAATATTTGTATTGCTCAATGTGGCATTGAACACAGTATCTGATTATTTGTCTTGTTTTCTCATCTTTTAAGGATGTTTTTGAGGATCAGTTGCCCTGTACTGGTAGGTCAGAAGTATGTGCTTGATGCAGCTGGTGTTTACTTTCAGTGGTTGCTGTCAGGTTTTGCTTTAGTGCTTTATTGTTCTTTTCAGATAATGTTTTTCTGAGGCGTATCACGAGGCAATTAATGAAGTTATGAACAATTTGCTGTATCTGATGTGATTGTTGCACTAGTATAATAACACTAGTTAAAAGGAAAGAGCTGCTTAGCTTGAGGTTAAATGTCAGACTGAGGTTTCTTTTATTCATGTTTTTAAAAATGCGTCATTTCATGTGAAATTTCTTGTAAAAAAAGTTCAAGTTCTTTCTGTAGGCCACTGTTCTATTTGTATTTTCAGTAACACCAAGCTGAGCATGGCAGCACTGAAGCTGCAAAAGTAGTGGTAATAAAATGCTCATGGAATCACAGAGTTGTTTAGGTTGGAAAAGCCCATGAAGATCATGGGGTCCAACCATTTCCCAGCACTGCCCAGGCCACCACTGCCCCATGTCCCCAAGTGCCACACCCACACGGCTTTTAAATCCCTCCAGGGATGGGGGCTCCACCCCTGCCCTGGGCAGCTGGGCCAGGGCTGGACAACCCTTTCCATGAAGAAATTTTCCCCAATATCCAACCTAAAACTCCCTTGTCACAACTTGAGGCCATTTTCTCTCATCCTGTCCCTTGTTCCTTGGGAGAAGACACCGAGATTATTTCACTCTGATGAGCGATTTACTTTTGAGTATTAGTGTCCTGTTTTAGAGTTGCTGTACTTCAAAAGAATATTGCACTACCTGATGTTAGTATGACGGAGCATTGGAATGAGTTGCTCAGAGAGCTTGTGGAGATACTCAAAAGCCACCTGGACATACTCTGGGGCTGCTGGTTGTAGGAGACCCTGGATGAGCAGTGAGGTTGGACAAACTCACCTGTATGAGCTAATGGATGGCTAAAATTAAGTGCATCGTAGAAAGATTTTATTTTACTGTTTTGTAATGAATTTTCACTTCAAGTACAGGAACCCAATTGCTTGTGTAACCATTTTAATTTTCTTTTCCTCCTACCTAGTGCTGACTTAAAGCTCTTGGAAGAAGCCACAATCTCAGTCTGCAAGTCTTTGGGTGAGAAGTTGTGCCATCTTTTTTCCATGTACTTTACCAGAAAAATTGGGAAATGGCATCCCTGTGCACATTCATGCCTTTAGCATTCTATTTGTTTATGTTGTACTAGTAAGATTAAAGCAGTGTAAGGAGTGTTTATATGTATATCCCAAACCGTTAGAAACTTCCACTGTTAACTGTTTTATGGAACTTGATATGACTGAAAGGTTTAAAACAAATAATGCCGTCTCTGTCTTTTTCCCTTTGCCCTTTAAGCTGATCAGTAAGGGGAAAGAATTAGATGGTGAAAGGAAGGGATATATAAAATGTGATCAGTGGTGTGGCAAGAAGGTAAAAGGTAGTTGTGAAGACCTGCCCAGTTTTCTGACAGGTGCTGTTGTGCTGTAGACAAGTCTGGGAAGGGAAGCAGTATGAGTATCCCACATTTGGGATATTTTAAATCTAGGATTAATTGTATTTAGAGAACAGTTATGGATTAGTTAATCATGTACTGGAGAATCGTGAAAGAAGAATGCCTGTACAGAAAAACAAGACATACTGTGCTTTATTTAGAAATATGTAAGGTGTTGAAATTTGGTTTTTTTCTATATATTGTTTGAACTAGATAGTGTCAACTTACACATGCTTTGTAACTGTATCTTATTTTTCCTCATCTAGTTGAGAAGAATCCTCGAACAGGAAACCTTGGATCATTGATTAAAGTCTTTCTTTCTAGAACCAAAGAGTTAAAAATTTCAGCGGAATGTCAGAAGTAAGTTCCTGGAAAAGAGCTGTGTGTGCCATTTAATTTTTTAAATGTTCCTTTTGTTGGTAGCTCTTGAATATTTTTACTCTACTAATTAACATGCTCACAGACCAAACCTTAGAATTCTCTCAAACTGTTGTTTGAAACAGAACAAGTGTCTACTACTTTTCTAAACACAGAAATTAAGTGTAATAGGTAAATAGATTATTGGGGAAAAATACATATTTGTGTGTTAGATGAACACATTTTTATATAAGTGGTGTAAGCTATGGGTACTAGTGGCTTAGAGCTGTTTAAAATCATCTGAACTTTTTAGCTGAAGCTTAATGGATGAGCCAGTATTCTATCTTGGAAATATTTCAAATATCTATACCTATAAATATGTAAATATGTATCAAAATAGTGCTTTCAAGTTATGTCATGCAGCTGCCATTGGTTTTGTTTGCCCCTTTCAGCAGTAGGAGAGATCTCCAAGAGGTTACTTGTGCAGCACTCTGGGGTTTTTTTGCAGGAGGCTTTCCGTAGTTGTTCCCTCACACCACAGATAAATGTCCCACTCTCATCACATCTGGGACTGCAATTCCTCCTTGTTCCCAGAACTGCCACCAAGTGTTTTGCTTGCATCTAAAGTAAAAAGTTATTTGTGCCCAGATAGCTCTTGCTGTTTTAATCCAAAGAGACATTGAAAGTACAGCTTCAGGCTATAGTTGACTCTGTGGTGTTGCATGGGCTTCCCAGCAGCTGCTTACTGGGACTCAAAAAAATTTTGTGCAGCTGTATTTCACTTTCATTCAGAAAGCTTGGAAAATATTTTTGTGTGTTGCATAAGAAAATCCTGCTGTATGGTGCTCATGAAGTCCATAAATACCTACTGTCACCTGAAGGCTATTTACTTGGGAAAAGGGCTAAGGTTCAGGGAGCCAAGAAGCTTTCAGGTCTGAACCTGTTGGAAATTTTCAAATGTTTGTGTGCCTTGAGTCCATCACATCTAGAGACCTCGAAGTTTGCTGAACTGTTTAGTGAGTTCCTCAAAGAGTGATACTTCTGTTGGCTGTGGTATTTTTAATGGTACAAATGTAGTTAAGGATAAGGTTGTATTTTCTAAACTACTTTTAAATACATTCCCATTGTGTTTTCTGTAACATCAACTGTAGACTCCCTGCTTAAACACTTTGTCTTTTCCTTGCTTCAACTGTAGGAACTTTGTCTACTCTGACATTCATTTTCTTGTGGTTTTTGTTGCATGTTTGCTGGTGAAGCATTACTGATTCTTGTTTGTTCCTGCTTCTTTTCTAGCCACCTCTTTATCTGGCAGGCTCACAATGCACTGTTCATTATTTGCTGTTTGCTGAAAGTATTCATCAGTCGAATGTCGGAAGAGGAGCTGCAACTTCATTTTACTTACGAAGAGAAAGCAGGACCAAGCTCATATGGTGGGTACACACAAGTGCTAGTGAAACAAACATCCCCTGAGAAACTTAAATCTCCTGATGTTTGTAGATGTAGCATGTAGGGACATGGTTTAGTGCTGGACTAGTGAGTTAGGTTGATGGTTGTACTTGATCTTAAGAGTCTTTTCCCTCAGATGCTATGAGGTCTAAATAATTCCGTGATTCTATGTCTTGTTTAGACTGAGAATCCCAAACTTTGCTTTAAAACCAGAAATTAAGTGCTAGAGAGTTAGGTTTCGCTTAATCTGGCTTTTTTTAAACAGTTGTTGAGATGCAGTGCTGTAGACTTACCTGAGCTTTAGTGATTTTCATACGTTTTGAAAGGTGGTAATGGTTCTCTTCAGAGTAACAGAACAGAATTGGGGTGAAGCTGACCGCATATGAACGTTGGAACATTGATATTGCAATTTAATACATCTTTTCACCTATTTTTCATAAACCAACAGCAGCCACAGAGTGGAATTAATGCAATTTTTAGGGATCTAGTGAAGGAAAGTAATAGTACTATGGTTAGAACTGACCCATTGAGAAAGCAATTGCTGGAATTTAATTTGGGGGCAATAGCTTATACAAGAATACAAGAAAAGTCACAGAATTTAGGCAGAATTACTAAAATAGGCTCATGTCCAGGAAATGGAGTATGTATTACATGAACTGGAAGATGTCAAGAGAGATACTCAAGGAAGAAGCTGTTATCTTTGAATAAGGATGATACAAATGCATTCAAAATCAGTTATGTTACTGCAAAAAGACAGTATAGCAAAAAGATATTCTGAACACTGTCAGCCACAAATCTTTGTGTAGCACTGTATCAAAATGGTCTCACAGAGTGCATGATGGATAATGCTGCCGTGGGAGCCTTGATTTCCTTTGCTTTAGTGTAAATCATGGAATCATTTGGGCTGGAAAAGCCTCTAAGATCACCAAGTCAGACAGCTAGCCCAGCACTGCCAAGTCCAAGTCAAAGCACTCTTCAGTTTGTAATTGCACGTTGTTTGTTGCATAAAGCCTAGAAAGTCTCAGAATGCTAGAGCAATGTGAGTGGATGGTGTGAGAACAACCAAAAGTATCTGACTGTGGATTTCCTGCAACGAGGACATGTATTGAGAGCACCAAATCGCTGCTTGCTCATCGAACAGTGAAAACTGTCCATTAAAATCTGTTTAACTCCTTGGCGCCTGCCAGTGGTCTGGGGAAATCAGAATTGTGGTGCCAAAGGATTAAGTGCTACATGTTGAAATGGTTTAATGTATTTAAACTGTGATGAGTGATCTCCAGGAGGGAAGTCAGCTCGCTGATACACTGGAAAAAGAAAACCTGCTTGTGTATCAGCTATCCCTGCAGACTGCCTGTGGGTTTATTCCTGGATTAAAAAAATGGCTCACCTCTTCCTTCAGTGTACAGCATGCCACCGTGGGATGGGTGGAAAAGCTGAGACTTTTGTCAGCTGGAACCCCTGCGATCTTTATTCCTTGCACTGGGAGTTCCTTGCAGTGTGGTATGGAAAGTGGTTCTTGTCACCAGGGTAGACCCATGTTTATACCATGTCTAGTAGCACTTGACTGTAATTCACAGTGACATTTATTAGCAATAATTTTGTGCATATTGATGGCAAATGTACTTAGCAATTAGCTCTGAGAAGATTGTTCATGGGATGTTTTTGATTAGGAAGGTAATTGTGTGTGGTCTGCTGGTGAGACAGGAAACGAGCCTCTCCTCAGCTCCTCCTTGGGTTTCCAGTTGGAGATGGCTCTTGTGAACTTCCTCGGGGTGTTGAGGTTCATAACATGCTGAGATTACGTAGCCATTGAGTTTGATTCCTAAAAGTCTTATTTTTAAATATCTACAGAAAGTGCATAAGGCATGTACCTTCCCATAGCTCTTCATGCTCAGCTACTGGAAAGTGAAGTATCATTAATGAATTGTAATAAACTGTGGTTGTGCTAGGGCCTATTAAAAGTAAGCAGAAGAAAATGAAATGTTTTGTTGTTTCTATTTTTATAATTAAGTGTAGCTTTCTTGAATTTTTGGTTTCTACATTTCGGAAAGTAGAGTATTCCTATTCTATATTATATTTTTTATTATATTATTAATCTATTTATTATAATTTAATTATTATTTATTATAATCTATTTATTATAATTTATTAATCTATTATTATAATGCTATTTTTCCTACATTCCTCTTAATTTTACCTAGGTTTATTAGTACTTTTATGGAAATTTTACCATCTTTGGTGAATGTCCTTTTTAAAAATTAAGTTCTTAGTCATCCTAAGATGTTTTTTCATTTACCAGAGCTTGACATTATTTATAATTCTTCAGTTATGAGCATGATAAAACAAGCCTTATAAAAGACATTTTTATATGAAATGTATGATGTAAATAAAATATCCATATTAAAAAAAGCTTTAATACAGTGTCTGAATTTTGAAGTTTCTGTATTTCCTTACTGCCTGGTGAGTAGTTATTGGAAAGAACAGTACAAATACCCAACAACACAACTCTCTGCTGTTGTCCATTTTCATCTGCTTTGTTCAGTCTCTTAGCCTTCTGAGAAAAGGTTACTGTTCCTTTCAGGATTGTCTCACAACTCCTTTGGAAATCACTCTGTGGTGGTGTTTGTTTCCCTATGAACGTCACATTTTTATCCTTCTGGTTGGATAATATATTCTGGTGCCATGTTCTCTGATTTAAGTACAGCACCTGGGAGCTCAGCACACGTAACTGCAGTGTCAGCACGTCAGGATGCTCACACTGCAATCAGGCACTGCACCAACACCTGCTCCGGGATATTTGGTGTGTCAGGGAGGAGTGTGTAATTATAATCTATGAGAGTCCTTGTATGGAAAACACCCCTGTCACTGTCTGCTCAGAAATATATGCTGTGTATGATAGTCACTGTTGTTTAGGTAGCATTTTTTATAATTGCCTTATCTGGAAGAATTCTCCTCCCAGATTTTGCAGTTCATATGCTTTCACTTTTTCTAAATGTCCAGTTCGTACTTTTTCCTGCTGGACTGTGCTTAAGGCTCAGAAAAAGCTGTGCAATTGTGCTTTGTGTCATAAAAAGGGATTTTTTTGAGGTTTGAGTGCATGGGTGTACTTTTGCCTAATGAAGAAATTGCCCTGGATTGAGACCCTGCTAACATCACTGTTCATTGATTTCCTTCAAGAGAAGGCCTACCATTAACAGAAATGTATTCTTTTTGGGAGCTTTCAGATGGTTCTTTAGCCAAAGAAGTGCAGCCTTTGCCTCTTCATCCATAATTGGGAATTTGCTTATCATTTTGGAGAATATTGCACAATTTTCTTTGCAGGAAAATCCACAGAGAAACTAAACCCATATACTTTGAAATTCAGCTGAAAAATTCTTCATGTCATTAAATCCCAAACTGGAGTCAGCATCTGCTCAGCTGAAGCTGGAGTTAGTCTCACTAACACAAATCATTCATTTTTCCACTGTCTGTATCCCATTTCTGCGCAGTCTTTTAACTGTGTTGTGACTCAAAGGTGTAAGGGAGCACATGCTGAGTATTTTATTTTAAATCAGACCATCAATTCATTTAACCTGTTCCCTGAGCTGTAGAGAAGTTTTTAAAACAGGGCTACTGAGGGCTGTTTGTGACATAGTAAAGCAAGTATGAGGACACAGAGGAGGGAATAAATAACAACACATTTAAAGCCTTAAATGATTTCATGAGTGTTCAGCTGTCACACAATGAGGGAAGGTAATTAATTTATGTACTCATTATTAACACTCTTAAGTAGAAGTTGGAAGTTTTTGAGAGTCATTAGAGCTGAAGATCAAACCACAAAACCAAAGGAAGCTCTGTTTTGCAAGGAATTATTTATTTCATTACTTGTGTCCAGGTTCTGTATGGGCAACAGGGCAGAAAAACAAGTAGCATCTAAGGGGAAGGATATACNGGGAAGGATATACCTTGTTATGCCTGAATATCTTACTAATATTAATATTCAGCATATCCACCACATCAGATCTTATCAATGTAGCAGTTAGGTTCTTGAGAGGATGGAGCTGGACTGGTTTTAGGACTGGGGCCTCCTGGCATCTCTACTTTCCTCTGCATAAGACATTTTACCTGTGTAGTGTGTGCTAATCCAGTGCCTGTAATGTATGTAACTTCGAAAAAATAAAACAAAAAAAAATTAAAAAATCATTGTATTACAAAAAACCCCCCTATATAAATATATATATATGTAGATACATATATATATATATATGAACCAAACCCAAAACAGACAAACCCCACCAAAAAGTCAAAATCCATCAAATTACTTGCAAAATGAAGTAATTCACATCTGAGGACTTAAATGTAGCTGCTGAAAATATGGTACTTCAGCATAACTGGACATTTAAAAACCTGTGTGATTGCAGTCACTTCTATAATTGAGTTCAGAAGATGCACCTATGATTCCTCTCCCTGCTCTAATTTTATCTGGACAGGTTCACCCTGTACTTACTTTCCCCAAGGCTTTACAGGTCTTTGATCCAAGTATGTGATCTATTAATGTGAATGAGTCTTGTGTGTATTGTCTTTATCCTGCTATTGAAAGAGGCATTGTTTGTGAAAACACAGAGTGTTCCGTGTTTATAGCTCTCTCTCACGTTATAGATTTGGCTTGCATCCTCCTCATTGTCTTGGCAAGATGAAAATTAAACAAGAATGTGTGTGCCCCAGTTGGGAAAAGGATACAGTAATTATTGTAGCTGAATGACATTGATTACAGCAATTAAGATTTTTTTTTTTATTTTAAATAACATCTTTCATTCTACATGACTGTGCTAACCCAGTGTTTTCTTCCTTTATTTTGAATATTGTCTTGAGGGAAAAGCCTTCTTTCATATTCAAATAACCTTACTCTCTCTTCAGATGAGTTGTACATATAGTATGGTGGAAGGAATGATGTTTTAAAAATGCACTCTACCTTTTTAACCTTTTTCTTCTCACTTTCTTCTGTGAGGAGAAAAATTAGGTACCTGTTGGGAACTAGTAGCAGTCTTGCTTTATAAGCATTTTCTAGGTTCAGAAAGCCTTAGGAAAATGTCACATTCAAGTTGCTTTAGAATATATTATCTGTGCTCCATTATTGGCTGTGGTTTCTGTCCAAGGTTAAATACTCTGAGCAGTTCTTGGTTTTACTAACAGGAGCTGCATTGTGTTACTCATGGGGGATTCTATATGAAGGAAACCACATTTCCGTGATAAAAAACTGATTTCCTTTAGAATGTGCAGTTCACTAGGTGACAATTTTTAATGTGTTTTTAATAAACTGATTGTGGAAAGAAATAATTTTGCTTTATAGTGAATATTCCCCCTGATGTGCTTCTTAAAATTGAGTTCTGGACTCAAGAACAAACTTGGGTTAAGCAGAATAACACCGCTGTAACCTGGCTATAATGCTGTGTTTATTACAGGACTTATTTATTTGAAAATACAAAATAAACAGGAATTTGGGTAATTGTTGTGCTGCAGTGCTGTAATGCAGGGGATCAGCTGTGCTGCTCTTAAGCCATTCAGCACTATAAAACCCTCTGCTTCTTTATGATGTTGTAGGTTTCTCATCATAATTTTATTTTTGAAAGCAGAATAAATCCTGATGAGCCAAGAGATTTATCTTCTGGGTTTTTTTAGTATTATGTGATAACTTCAAGTGGTTTAATAAGCTTTTTCCTGAGTGAGTCTTAAACGTCTTTTGTTACAGTTGTTTTTAAAAACTGCTGTTGTAAAATTACCACCAGTTTTATTGCTTAGAATAGTTGCAAGTTTTTAAATAATTCTCAATCACTCCATGCATTTTATCACATTGTGTATGACTAGAGAATGATTTCTGTTCCCTTAAAATGCACCAACTCATCATTGAAAGGTGTAAAACTTCTTCAATAAATAAATATATACTCATGAAAAAATTGTATGTATATTACTCAAGAGCAGCAGTGATGTGCTCCGTAGCTTCATTCTTCTGACATTCTTTTAGAATATTGATCAGTGTACGTTAGACAAATGAAACTGTCTCTGATTATTCTTTGCTTGGGTTTATAAAACAGAGTGGGAAAATGTGTGAAGTGCAGGGAATTTTGAGAGGAGACTTGAATGTGGACCAGTGAGAAGTCACCAGTGATTAGTTCAACTGTTAGTAATAACACTGTTTAATATGACCTTCTGGAAGTAGTAAAGGAAGGCTTGATGTGCTAAATGTTAGCATATTCCCACAATACCAACATCTCATTTAATTTATGCAGTTGTTATTAGTTACTTTTTTAATGTAAAATAGGGAAGGCATCACCATTTTCTGTTGGTAATATCAAGTGCATTCTATTTCAGGGAAAAAAATCCTATCTCCTTTAACAGGTAGAACTTCTAGTATTTTTTCCTTTATTAAGATATTAATCGTCTGCCTCTGTGTTTGAATCTTCGCTTTATTTTGGTATTTGAAAACCCAGAAATCCTTTGATATGTTTCTTTTTTAGGAACAGAGTGTGAAGACCTCATAGAAGAGTTGCTGTGTTGCCTCATCCAGCTCATTGTTGAAATTCCCCTCCTGTAAGTAAGCTTTTTTCTTTTCTTTTTTTTTTTTAGTCTTCTTTTGTAAACTGAGCATTTGAGAGCATGAAACTTGTAGTAATGGGATTATAATGTTTAAGTAGTTGTATTTGAATGTTCCATGTGATGGAGCAGTACAGATAATGATAAGCTGCTACCAGTGCCAGCCCTGAATATTCTGTTGGAAGAAGTACATGATGAACGTCTCACACCCAGTTCAAACCATCAACAGAAGTTATTCCGTTTGTTTCAGGTACCCCTGTCAGCACACAGACAATAACTGGTGGAAATGGTTGTGCTCATGGTACAGGGGAAGGTACAGTGGAGGTGTCACTTCAGCTCTGGGGTATGCAGTAAGGTGAAAACTAAAGTTCTTCTGCAGTTCTGTGGGGGTTTAAATTGCAAAAATAAATCGTATTGTGCTATTTAATACTGATTTCTGAAATTCCAGTGAATTGATGTCTGGAGAAGGGATAAGAGAAATGAGAAAGTGGAATGTTTCTATAGATCTACAGATTTGTTTACATGGCTTTTTTTTCATGCATCTGTTGTATTTGAGAGATGTTGATTCCACATCTTGTTGGGATATGTGTCATAAAACATACTTCAGTGTTTTATGTAGGAGAGCATGCTTTGTTCTTTGGAAATAGAAGTGTTCTTTGTCTTTTGTGGAAGTGTTCTGATGAGTTTTAACTTTTTTCCCCATGACAAACTTTACTAAAGGTAGAGTGAGCAGTGTCTTTAGTGTTAAATTTCATTGTAGCCTGTGCCTAAAAATGTTGCGCTGCAACTGAAGCATCAGGGCTTTGGAAGAGTTTCAGATTGTCTGTTACAATGTAGTATAAAGCTCTGCTATTTTGTAGCTGGGATTGTTCTTTTGGTTGGAAAACTGACAAAGATGCAATGTTATTTGAAACATTGCAGTCATTAAATACAGCTCTGTCAACGTTAACGCGAGGGATTTGTGTAGGTAGAGTGTAATGAATTAGTGGTGTGATTCAGAGTGTCATTCCACAGAGCTTGTCAGGACTTCCTGGAACAGATACAGGCTTTGTTTGGAGCAGATTAGAGGAAGTACAAAGGGCCGAGAGGACTGTGATATACGGACAAGTTCATAAATCCTGCAGGGTTTTATTTCTCTTTCTTGGAAGTACCAGTGTGTGTGTGTATGTGTGTAGTCCACTTCCTTTATTCTGCCTTTCTGGCAGAAGGAAATACACCAGCATGATTGTTCCTCACCTATTTCAACAACTGAACCTGTCAGCGTCTCTATTTCTGTGTCAATGTGGTTGCTGCAAATTGAAGCAGCTGCTGAAAGCGCTTAGATTACTGTAAAACCTGGTGATAAAATGGGCTTATTTAAAGAGAAAATTATAAATCCTGTCCATAATTTTAATATTCAGCTATATCAAAAACTTACTTTTCATAAGAGAGAGATGTGAAAGGTTTTTGTTTTGTGGTTGGGGTTTTTTTTGTCAAATAAGTTTTTTTAGCTGAATTTCTTCTGAAATAGCACGCTGCTGATTGCTAATAAAATACTAACAAAAATGTGTATTACTATCTTGTTTATCACTAAAATACGTTTAACAATGTGATAATGCCTTAACTAAGCATTTTGTTCCCATATCATCAAGGCAGAAGTAGGTAGGGGAAAGGAGATATTGGAAAACTTGCTTTCTCTAATGCACAGTCCAACTATGTTCTTCATAAAGGTGTTATAAGGTGTTACTTTATTATTAATTTTGTTCAAGAGAGTGATCAGGATTGTTTTCATAGTGAATTTACTTTTTGGTTACCTCCCTCTCTCTGGTCAGATATTACTAGAGATTCTTTCCCTATTTTGTTTCAAGAGAGTGGTTCATTTCTGTTTTTAGTTAGACTGAATCAAGAGAATTGCAAGCCTGGTATGTGAATTTGGGGAAGGAATAGATTGAGTGGAATACATGAAATATTCAAACTTGCTATGATTTCTGTGTCAGGATTTGGGATCACCTGCGAGAGAACAGACAGCTTTGGCAGCTTGCAGTGGCACTGTAACAGTGTCTGTCTGCAAAGCTGCTATTAAAGATGAATTTTTGTTGTGACAGACCATTAAAATCTCCGTGCTGAGCTGGTCTTCGAAGTGTCGTTCAGAGTAGCAAAGATTTTGTTAGGAACATTCAATAGCCTTAACAGAGGACTGTGACAATTAGTGTGTCCCTTGGGTTCTGTAGATGCAGTTTGGTGAAGGAGTGGATACAGCTGGCAGCTGCAGTGTGAATATATTGGTTCTCTGCACCCCAATTTAAGCTTCTATTTTTCTCCTTCACTGAAACGGTAACATTATTTTTAAAGCATGGAAGGCCATCTTCATGTTCAGAATGCAGGAACAGAGGTACCTGGTGCAGCTGTCTTGCACTCCTTCCTTTTGAACCTGTTCTGAATGTCATGTCAGGTGCTTGGGATACCTGTGTGTGGTATTTTACAGTCATGGTTGTTCCAGGCTGGTTGGCGAGCAGCCCTGAGGAGAAGGATTTTGGTACATCTGGTGATACCCCAGAGGCTGAGAGAGGCTGGACATGCCCCAACTACATGCATTGGGACGCAGAAACGGCCCGTGTCTGGGGCTGATCCCCAGCGAGGGCAGCAGGGGAGGGGGGATTCTGCCCCTCTGCCCCGCTCAGGTGAGACCCCACCTGCAGAGCTGCCCCAGCCCTGGGCTCCAACAGCACAAGGACCTGGAGCTGCTGCAGCCAGGCCAGAGGAGGCCACAGAGATGCTCCCAGGGCTGGAGCCCCTCTGCTCTGCAGCCAGCCTGGGACAGCTGGGGGTGCTCCCCTGCACAAGAGAAGGCTCCAGGGAGAGCTCAGAGCCCCTGGCAGGGCCTAAAGGGGCTCCAGGAGAGCTGCAGAGGGACTGGGGACAAGGCCTGGAGGGACAGGACACAGGGAATGGCTTCCCAGTGCCAGAGGGCAGGGACAGATGGGATATTGGGAAGGAATTGCTGGCTGTGAGGGTGGGGAGGCTCTGGCACAGGGTGCCCAGAGCAGCTGTGGCTGCCCCTGGATCCCTGGCAGTGCCCAAGGCCAGGCTGGATGGGGCTTGGAGCAGCCTGGGACAGTGGAATGTGTCCCTGCCCATGGCAGGGGTTTGGAATGAGATGGGCTTGAAGGTCCCTTTCCAACCCAAACCATTCTGGGATTCTAACTGTAAGAGTTTGGGCTTGGCAAGGGCACTGAATTCATCAAGGCTCTAATCTTTTCCTGGCTATGGGCATATGTCACTCACCTCTGAGCTTGCTCTAGTTATCAGCCTTGGCAGAATAGGCTCATTTCTGCCTACAAAACAACCTACAGCATACTTGGAAATTGCAGGTGGACTGTCTTTCTCAGAATTAATAAGGAAGGTGTGGGATGTGGAAGAAGATAAATGTCAAATCTCTGTCCCGTGTTATGAAACATTACTCTTTTTTTTGTTGGGAAAGGCTGCAGAGCCTTCTGGGAGGCAGAGCATTTCTGGGAGTGTCTCAGTCTTTTACAGGAAATTTAAGAAAATCTTTCTCAAAGTTAGTTTGTATTGGAAAAGGCAAATGTGCTTTAAGGCAGAAATAGGTTGCAGTAGGGACTCTGGGACTCTGCAACATTGTGGTGCTGTGTCTGAGAGTTATTAAAAATGTCTTGAATTACCTTTCTGAAAAACAGGCTGTGCTGCATTGTACAAAATGCCAGGGACAAAGGTTTCAGGTTTAATTTTATAGAAAATACAGTTTTCAACAATTAGACTTGTGCAGTCCCTTATAACACTTGTGTTACTGTATGTTGATGTTTGATTTATGGTTCTCTTGGGTGTGCTATGGATACTCTGCTTTTTCTTTGGTTTTGCTAATGTTAGCACTCAAGAGTGTACACTAATGATTCGAACTGCATAGTCGGCAAAAAGATACAATGTTAGTATTTAATTGTATGACTTTTATGTAGAAATTATTGCTAACATTTTGTTGCAGGATGGAGCTCCCAAAGCTTTAAATTATAAAGGCTTCTTTCAGCAGCTTGTTAAGAGCTGGTATCCATAACTGAACATCTGG
This sequence comes from Edolisoma coerulescens, assembly GCA_013397115.1. Lineage (NCBI taxonomy): Eukaryota > Metazoa > Chordata > Aves > Passeriformes > Campephagidae > Edolisoma > Edolisoma coerulescens. The sequence goes on along the minus strand of VWZW01008125.1, from coordinate 239,094 downwards.
TTGTTATCAGTGCATTTTCACTTCATTAAAAACTATAAATGCATGTGGAGGAAAAATGAAATACTGTGATCTAGTTACATCACTCCTAAGTAGCACCCTGTGGTGCCAGTACAAGTTAGTTGATATTTCTGTTACATTCCCTTATTTTCTCTAGTTATGGTTGTTTTAGGGTGCAGTCTTAGTTGTTTGGAAATTTAAATGGTGACAATGTTTTGACTCATTTAGGGATGCTTGCTGCATTTTATGGGAGCTTAAAAGTCAAATGTAGGAGGAAGAAAGGCAATATAATTGATTATAAAGCTCTACAAAATAACTGCAGTATAAGAAAGGTGCTGTGTACAGATGATGAGAAATGTTTAGGCTTTTTTTCTTGCTGGTTGTGAGCAGCAAACAGATTAAGAAATGTTTTCTGTTCTAGCTCAGGAGTGCCATATTTTAATTCTTTTTGTTACTTTCAAAAGAATAGATCAGAATAGGGCTTTTTAAAAAAGAGTCTATTCAAGGAATTTTTATCAAGATTGTAGTAGCTCCATTATTTGGAAAGCTATGTGACTTTTGCATTTTTGGCAACGTTGTCTAATCATCAAAGGCAAACTTGCATCTGTTGAAACTGGGGTTGAAGGTAGTGAAAACATCCAAACTGAGAGAGATTTGTGTTGCTTCACTTTGAAGAGCCTCGAAGTTTAAGACTATTGTGCTCTGTTTAGGAGGGATCTGATTCATATAATGGGAGTTTTATTTGCTGCTGCACCTTGAGGTGGTGCAGTAAATAAACATTTATGTGTTTGGAAGATTTTCTTAATCACTCTTATCCTTATTTCTGATGGCAGATGTGCAGTGTTTTAGGTGTCTAAAGATCCTGAGTAGGAGAACCTTTATCTGTATCACATATACTCTGTTCTAGTTTAGTTTTTATTTTAGACTTAGATCAGTATTTTTCTATGATCTATCTGTTCACTAGCTGCGCTTTAACTTGTAAAAAACTACCTCACCCCACAGCATAATATCAGATGTCTGTACAGTTTTTCATATATTCTGCTGTGTATCAAATTCTTAATGATCTGCTTTCTGATATGGTTTTCAGCCCTGTTTTCACTAAAGATGGTGGGTGTTGAAAAACACCTGGTTGCAGGTATTTGGGTCTCGACAGCAAAGACAGAGAGACTATGGAGCTGGTCTGCCTTTCACTCCGGCTGCATCACTGAAATGTGGGATGTGATTCCTGTAGTCTGGCTCTGTGTAGAACTCTCTGATGTTCTAACGTAGTTGTTTGATCGCCTGGTCATGTTCTCTTTCCTGGGGGTTGGAAGCTACACCTGGGACTGCAGCTGTCCATTTTTATAGGAATTTGGGCTGCTCTCTTGTGTTCTGTTGTTTGGAAAGTAATGTCTTTTAATTATTTTTAGTGGATATTGGTAACAAGACTTAGTGATATAAAAATTAAGTAGAGAATAATACAGCTTCTCTGTGCAACATTTAAAAGTCCAGAACTTCTAGTATTTTTAATCTGTAGAGGGAAGAACTAAATGTCAGTGAGGTGAAAATGTACACAGCCACCATAGTCTCAGATAGTTTAGGAACAGGTTTATGAAAAAAGGCTCTGAAATCCAGCTGTCATGTTAATCCTTTAGAGTATTTCCATATTGTTGATGCTCCAGGGGCTGGAGCCCCTCTGCTCTGCAGCCAGCCTGGGACAGCTGGGGGTGCTCACCTGCACAAGAGAAGGCTCCAGGGAGAGCTCAGAGCCCCTGGCAGGGCATAAAGGGGCTCCAGGAGAGCTGCAGAGGGACTGGGGACAAGGCCTGGAGGGACAGGACACAGGGAATGGCTTCCCAGTGCCAGAGGGCAGGGACAGATGGGATATTGGGAAGGAATTTCTGGGTGTGAGGGTGGGGAGGCCCTGGCACAGGGTGCCCAGAGCAGCTGTGGCTGTCCCTGGATCCCTGGCAGTGTCCAAGGCCAGGCTGGATGGGGCTTGGAGCAACGTGGGCAGTGGAATGTGTCCCTGCCCATGGCAGGGGGTGGAATGAGATGAGCTTTAAGATCCTTCCAACCCAAACGATTCTGGGATTTTTTGTTTTCTAACCCTATTCTTCTCCCAGTTGAGAATACCCACTGTGGGGGAGATACAGTACAAAATGTCAGAGATGTTTTCTGCTTCCAGTCAGTGTTTGCTGAGTGCCCCCTTGGGACATCTCCCAAATGTTTGGAGTCAGCTGTAATGAGTGTAGAGCATTATCAGCTGCCAGAGTGCATATGTGCCATCAGTGAGTGTAAAATTAGGAGTGATTCCAAGAGGAAAGATTATGTTCTCTTTGAGTTGTTGTACTTGTATCCTGAGGCTGATAGCCAGATATTGTACTTGCTTTTCAGTTTTCAAAACTGATCCTATTCTCTCTCTGTGGTGACTCGTCTTTCACCTTTCTGGTGGGCCCTCAGGAAGCAGGGAAATGAAACCTGGTTCCTGTATGATTTGAGACGTTTTGTATGAATCAGCCCTTTTGGCAACTCTCCTAAATTAGAAAATGGGTTACCTTTTAACCTTTTAATACTCGGAGTAGACAGCTCTGGCTGGGTGAAAGTTCAGGAAAATATTTGAACAGGGAGGGGGCTTGGTGTAGGGGTGGGAGTTGAAATTTGTAGTTTGGTTTCTGACTGTTCAGGCTGTTTGCTCTATAGGTGTGAAATAATTTATGAGCTCTCAGCCTCTGTGTGCTGATATAGAAATAGCTGCATTTCACTGGATAATTAAAGTGTTTACAACAGCATGTGCCTTCAGAGTGTTAATTGGAGTCTGTAGCTGAGATTTTCCTCTATGGTGCCTCTGTGCTTCACCTTGGTTCCTCTGTCACAGACCTCTCTCACAGGCAGGGAGCAAAGCTGAATGATTGGGAGCACAGAAAGCACTTGTGAGCGGTACATGGCCTTGGAGAGAAGCCAGCAGCAGCAGGATGGTGACACATAGGTAGATTGTTGAAGTTCTTGGTAGGTGATGCTGGTAGGAGGTCATCCACATGGTTTTGAATGGATAAAGCAGATGCCAGGATACTGAGGAGCTGTGGTTTTGACAGGACCATAGTTCTTGTTCTGTGTAGGGTGATTGCATCATTTGGAAACAGTCTTTAGGTTTAAGGTTGGACAGGGCTTGGAGCGACCTGGTCTAGTGGAAGGTGTTCCTGTCCATGTCAGGGGGTGGCACTGGATGAGATTTAAGGTCCCTTCTAACACAAACCAGTCTAGGATTCGATGACTCTAATTTACAAGTTTGCCACCAAAGTTAATAAATAAAATAAATTGACTAAAATGTATGTTCTTGGTGGAAAACCAGAAAAGAAGTGGTATTCTCTCCAGTCCATATACTGGAAGAATTAGGTACTGCACCAATTTCATCTAAAGCAGTACTACTGTAAGTGTAAACGTAGTAGACTTACTACTGTAAGTCTAAACTTATTAAAGCAGTACTGTCAGGGCTGTAGAGGTCCCAGAGGAGCCCACGATCTCTGTTACCTACCTGACAAGCAGATTAAGATGGAACGTGGTGCTGACTTAGTAGAATTTATTTCCCAGAGGTTGTGGACTCTCCATCTCTGGCACTGTCCAAGGTCAAGTTGGACAGGGCTTGGGGCAACCTCGGAGAGTGGAAGGTGTCCCTGCCCATGGCAGGGGGTGGGACTGGATGATCTTTAAGATCCCTCCCAACCCAAACCATTCTGTGATTCTAATTTTTGTCTTTTGATTTAATAAGTTGTTATCTAAAGATTACTACAATTCAAACATCTCATTGGTTGTTAAATGGAAAAGTTTTTATTGAAATGATCTGGCATCATTTTCTTTTGGAAGGAATCCATTGATGTATGAGTTTTTCATTGAAATGTAGACACTAAACACGTGTTAAATACATGCACACATTTGTTATGCTAGTATCAGGGAATCTTGCATTTTGGAGCTCTTCATTCTATGAAGAATCCATAATTTAACATAATCTCAGAGAGATACGATATGATGTGTCTTTTCCTCAGAGAGTACATGTTTTTGTATAAGGTCTGTTGCCAGAAATCAGTTTTAACTTGGCTATCACACGTGAGAACCTGGACCTGCTCCATCCGGTGCAGGGGTGTCACTGTGTATGAAGAGTGATACCAGTATGACAGCTACCTCTGATAGGAGGAGAACCCAAATGCAGGAGAGAAATGATTGCCATGAATTCTAGATTTCGGTCCATCTCAGATTCTTTCCTTGTGAAAGATGTTTTGAGAGACAGACCTGTAATATCTGCTAGCTTTTCTACCTGATACGGGAATATATGTCCCTGTGGAAAGGAGAGAGAGAGAGAATAAGATGAAAAAATTGACAATGACTAATGAATCCTCAATAGAGAAAAAATCCAAAAGGACAAAAAGAAAAGACCTCTGCATGTTTTGGTACGTTGCTTTATGAAGTCCATTTACGCAGAACATGAGCTCTATCTGTGGATTTTTTATTTGTTTTGTAAGACACTTGAGAAGGAAAAAAAAAATGCCACAGAAGCTCAAAACAACATGCAGTTACTCTGGCCTTCTCAAATAAGTAGCTAAATAATTTTGACTTGTAATTGATACATGAGTTCATTATTTCTAGTTTCCTCCTTATCTGCAAGCAAACAGTTTTCAAGGGAAGTAGGAGATCAGCATAAATTCCATGTAAAGTCATTCTCTATGACTGATAGCTTTGAATAAAAAAAAAAAAATCAAAACCAAGACCCCCTATTCTATAGTCTCTCAATATAAATAAACAGTATTTTCTTTGAAGTTGGAAGAGGTTCCTGGTAGTTCTTGTGACCCTTTAGAAATGCTTGAGTTTCAGAAAACCGTACATTTGACCCTTGGTGGAGAAAATAATTTTGCTCTGAAGCTTTATCCTTATGCTGATAAATTAAGGGTGACTGGACCTGGGGGGTTACCCCAGATATCAGGACCCTGGTTGTGTTTATGTCAGAGCAGATTTAATTTGAACAGATTCTACAGGTTTGACTGGAGTGTTTCTGCAGTTAAATGTGCCCTGTCTGGGTTTTGAACTGAGAGAAAATGAGAATAATTCACTAAGTGGGACTGCTTGAATTTACCTTTCTGTTTATTTTTGCTTTCAGAGTTCTACAAGGATATTGAGAGCAGATCTTTTTTCCTCACTAAATGTACTTAATACAGTACAGTAACCTCTTCATTTATTTTTTTATGTGTATTCTTATCAGAGCAGAAAATAATTTTGTAACATTTCCTCAAATTTGCTATTCCATTTGTATCGGTTATCATAAACATAAATGAATGAATGATTGGAATGGAGAAAAAGTATACTAGACCCCAAAATTTGTTTCCTCTCTGCATAGTGACCCAGTGCATGTCGTAGTATGTCATGAAGTTATTACCCTTTTCATTCATCACCTTGGGGTAGGAGACAATGTTCTTGTATTCTCAGCCTTTGTCATAATTATAAGTGTCTGAGGTTTTTTCTTTTTGTAATATCAAAAACATATTTTTCCAAACTGCTGTTTTTATTTTGATAGAAAAACATTTCTTAATTTTTTTTGCTGGTGCCTGAACCTTTGATAATTGATGTGTATATATATAAGTCCTCTTTGCTTTGCTTGGGATGTGTGTGGGTGGTGGACTGCACAGCGGCCCCTGGTTTGGAGAGGGAGAAGGCACTGTTCCTAGTGCAGCCTTGCTTCTGGCTGAGGTGAATTTGCAGTGGAACCAGATCAGAGTGTAACCTCTGGCCTGATCTAATTACCAGCATTTACACTGGCAGACTTCCTCAGGAGTGGGCAAAAAGTCAGGTAACTCACAAAGAGTAAAAGTAATTCAAAAGGACATCGTGATTTTCAGGAAAATGTTACTTAGGCAGTATGTCTCTTCCTGACCCATAACTTCAAGTGTTTGGGTTTCAAATATTCAAATCAGGCGAGAGAAAATAAAAAACAGGGAGTTTGCACAACCTTCACTTTTAAAAACATTTTTATATCAGAGGTGGTGTGGTTCTGTGTATTGTGATCCAGGAAATTGTGATTCCAGTTTGCTGTTGACTTTGAGTAAATAACTGCACTCTCTGCAGAAACTCTGGCCTGGAGCCACTGCAGAAGAGCTTAGCTTAAGCTGTCTGTGCATTGTGATGCATGAAGTTCTTCTTTTCACACTTCACAGTAATGCATGTTATTTACAACTTATCTGGCAGCACACTTGAGAATATTAGGCTATTTGAATGTGTTAAGAATTAGACTGATTTCTTCTAAATAAAATCCTGTCTGTTTCAGTGAGGCACACCAGCTCTGATCCTGAGACTAGTGGAAATATATTTGTTTCTGGGGTTAACTTATTTTGCTTTGGGAGACTGCACTGTAGTTTTCAAGTCATCATTGTTGGAAAGAGCGCTTAGTTTTATGCTTATACCTGTTCTAACTGTTGAGAATAAAATTTTTGGAAGGTGACATTGTAACAAAGAAAAATTTAGCACCACTGATTAAGCAACATTGATGCTGATTTATTCTTTGGTGTTTTGATTTTCTAGAAATCTTAAATAGAGATACTATTAAATATTTGCATTTGACAATAATAAACAGATTTTGAATTTCCAGTAGGTCCCAGGTCAAAAAACCTTCGTAATTGTTGCAGGGAGACTGTTGTAATTTAGGAATACTGGATTGTGAAGCATACTGTGGAAATTAAATAGTGACAGTGGGAGAAACATTAAAAGGACTTGGGGTAACAATAATAATACTTAATAACAATATTTCTAATGAGCTACAGGATGGTGCTGTTGTACCAAATGAAGTACCTCCTTTTGGAGGATGTAAAAATGGTCTTTGGTTGAAAGCAAGAATGATAGTGGTTCATGTCCAAGTTACTTCATTGTGTTTTAAAAGGTATCTTGCAGTCTGCAATTCGTTACTGATTAAGGAGGCAAACGCCATTTTTCTCTCCCTTTTGAAAACAAGATTTATAACAAAGTCGTTATAGGCAGAGGTGGGAACAGAAAGCACAAGATATTTTTAATAGTGTGCCTGTCATCCACTCTGCTGCACAGCCTTTCCTAGTCAGCCTGAGCTAAATGAACTTTACTGAACTGTCTGGTGTCAGTATTTAAGCATTGCAGCTCATTCTTTGTGATTATCTGTAATACCTTGAAACTTTCTACTTCCCTGTTACCTCAAAAATACCATTTAAAACTGAACAATGTATGTGGTATCCTGATACCCTGAGCCTTTTGAGCACTTGAACTGGCATTTGTATATTACATTCCTCTCATAGGGATCCAGTTTTCCTGGCAGATGGAGCTAGATGGACATTCATTCCCTCACTTAGCATGATGGTTTTGTGACAATTTTGTTTAACAGTACGAAGGACACACTTCTGAGAGATATTTATTATTTTTAGGAAGAAGTATAGTCTATCAATTGCAGCTTGAGTGCTATGAGCAATACCTTTTTTTACATTGTTTTGTCCTTTGGCATATGAAAAAAATGCTTATTTCTAGGAAAAACAACCCATTTTTGGTATGAAATGATTCTGGGTTTCTTGAATTTGTTGTTTACGTGTTCCCAATTGAAACTCTCTGTGCTACACAGTGTATAGCTTCAGGTGAAGCTACCAAGTATTCTTGGAAATCAGCCTGTAAACAACCCAGTAGATTAATCTCTGTAATTTTCCCCTTTTTTCTGCAGAGATATTACATACAGCATTTCTTTGGAAGCCGTGACAACTCTCATTGTGTTCCTCTCCTGCCAATTATTCCACAAAGAGATTCTGCGAGAGAGCATCATTCACAGATACCTGATGCATGGTCGATGGTATGTCCTGCGCTGGGGTGCTGCCTGAGAGCAAAGCAAGTGGGTTGCTTGTTTAGGTTGTTTGTACCTGAAAACAGAAGGCAGCAAAATGTTATGTTCATAGAAAATTTGTTCTGCTCAAAAGAAAAGAAAACAGAAAAGCAAACATCTGTAAAGGCTCTTGGAGGGTTTTGGGTGGAAATCTCACACCCCAGACTTCAGTAAAACTCTTTTGGAAATAATTTTTGTATTTTGAGGGTAGTTTCATTAACTTAAAACAGCATTTACTTTTCAGGATATTTTTTTGATTCAACAATGAGTCTTGTAGCACTGCAGCCTAGAGAAGTCAGGTCCCTCAGAAATGCTAGAGCTTTCTTGCCATCCAGATAAGTAGCAGTCCTTGGAAATATGAAGGCATGTGCTCTGCTGAGCTGAGGGGAACACTTAGCCGGGGTAAACTTGGTTGTGTGAGTAATACCACTTGTTCTGGCGAGTTGGTGGTTGTGTTCACGTACTTTGTCACAGTGGCTTACATGCATTTTAGTCAGGCTCCCATTCATCCTTGTTCAGCTTCAAGTTCCATGTGGGCAGATTTTTCATAGATGTATTTATTGTCTGGTTTCCTGAAGTTTCTACTAGATGTAAGAGACAGATACTGCTCTGATATGCAGGGAAAAGAGGGAGGCTCAGCTTGGAGCACAGGGCAGACTTCAGCCCAAAACAGCAGCAGGATAAAGCCAGAGCCTCAGGATGTATGGGGTGTCCTGGTACTTCAGTCTCTGGACTGAAGGAATTGAGGGTTTTGGGGAAAATGGGGAATGTTTGGGGGAAGAGTTAGTATGTCATCTAAGAGGTCTGATTTGGGAGTGGGAGGTGCCTGGCCTCTGGAGAGAGATGTGGGAATTTGGTGGCTGGGAATCGAGAGCAATGTGAACAGTTGGAGGGGTACTGGTGTGATGTCCCACTCCTAAGGAGAAGGGAGCACCCAGGATTTGTAGATGCTCATGATCAGAAGGAATGACAGAAGTCAGAGGGTCTGCAAAGTTCTGTTAGTAAATTAAACACTTGGCATGGAAAACAGTGTGTTTGTGCCTGATATCCCAGCGTAAGCACAGTGGGGTTTGGATAAGGGGGGGAGGCAGTGAAAAGGGAGAAAGAGAGGGACACATAGAGAGAATTGGCTCAAAGAAGGGGAGAGAGAAAGGAAGGAAAAAAGAGNTTCCTCCACGTGGCCCCTTCTGCAGCCACATCGTGGTCTTTCTCGTGTGTGTTTTTACCAACAACCCTTGGCTGTTATTCCCAAAAATCCTTGGTTGGCTCCATGGCCATCCAGCTGTTGGTGTTTGGGACATGCACATTAGCCCTTCACCTTCTGGGCTTCTGCAGATGGTTAGAGGGTCCATCCTAACAGAGCTCCTGTCTTTTCAGCTCTAAATCAGATGGGAATGGGAACCAGCTGTTTGCTTCTGTGGAAATGCTACTCCATTTTGGAAATACTGTAACTTGTCAGTTAAACTCAACAAATTCTACAGGCTTTTTTCAGATTCACTGATGTGACATTGATTGTTTCATTGGTCTTTGGAAATCCATAGAATCATGGAATCCTTGAGATGTGAAAAAGTGTTTAAGATTGGTTGGGTGTGGAGAGGTGCTGTTGTTACGTGTTCTGTGTAACCAGAGCATGGAGTAAAAACTAAACAAATACAGCATTTCTTTCCATTGCATAAATATTTTTCCAGTTGTGTCTTGAGGTAAGTGAATACAATGATGCTACAAACTAAATGGTTTATTTAAAAGTAGTACTGAAAAAACAAAAGCCAAAAGCCAGTTTTCATGATCCTGCTGTGGACGATGCTTCTGCAGACCCCTGCTGAAGTCTGGGCAGCTTTGCATGGGCAAGACCTTGATGTTCTTTCCCTTTCCAGTCTGGTTAGCACTGGGAGAGTTACTGGCCATCTTTAATGCCAAGCACCATCCTTTGCACCCTGCCTGGACTTTGTTGTGCCAATTTTTGTGAGTTGTGAGTCAACTAAAGCTGGTTTGTTTTTTTTCTTTCCAGTCTCCCATACACCAGCAGACTTGTGAAAACTTTGCTGTATAATTTCATTAGACAAGAGAGAAGCTCTCCTCCAGGGACCCATGTCTTTCAGCAGCAAACAAATGGAGGAGGACTGCTTTACAGAATTGCATCTGGGGTGGCAAGTGAGTCTGATTTTCTATAAATTGTACTTCAGACCATATGAAGTATTGCCTTCTGTGTGCCCTCTCTTGCAGACACACCTGTAGCCCATTTCTTTTTCAGCAAGTGATACCAGTGTGGAAAAGCTGTCCACAGGCCTGCATGGCCCATCTTGAGATGTGTTAGAATCTGAAGCAATTATACCTGCAGGACAGCAGATGGTAAAAGTATCGTGTACTCCCTGGTTTATTTTTTATTGACACATTAAAAAACCTCAACCAACCAAGTAGTGCCCTCTTTGATGAATCACATACTTCAAGTTACTTTAAATGTTGTAAGAAGTAGTTTTATGTGCATATTTTATTCTTTACAATAACTCAGTGGATACAGTGACCTGCTCTGTGGCTCTGCTTAAGCAAAAGGTTGGGCTAGGTGGTCTCAAGGGGTCTGTCCCAGGAGGGCTCTTTGATGTAAGGGAACAACCTAGATAGGAATTTTTGTAACATGTTGTGCCTTTCCCAGTAAGTTGACTAACTTTTTTTCCTGATTAGTATGACTAGATTCTGACCTGTCCCATGTGGACTGTTTGCTGTAGAGAAATACTGCCTGAAGAATAGCAAAGACTTGATGCCATTTGTTGTTTAGAAAGAGGTTTCTCATTTTTGTTTTACTGTATACTCTGTTTTGGTGGGTGGCTGCTCCCTTCCCCACACCAGATGTGTTTTACTGGTGTATAAAAATCCATCCTAGAGGTTTTTTCTTTTCCACCAAATGAGAATAAAACATGATACAGTGCTAACAGCAAAGGTGGATATTATTTTCTTTCTCCCCGATAAACTAGAGAACACTTTGCAAGTCAGTTGCTGTTAAAACCGATACTATTTATTTAGCTCTTTCGTGAAATCCATTCACTGGCAGCCTCCTGAGGGAATATTAAAGTTCAGGCCGCAAGGGGTCTGCCAGGATTTGCAGTCGGAGGCAGTGCCCGCGCCTCTCCTCGCGGCGGCAGTAAAAGCGCACGGCTGTAGCGCTCAGCTCCTTCTGCGCTCCAGGTTACACCCGCCAGGGCGGCGCCTGGGTTGTGCGCCTAACCTAAACCCAGCAGAAAGCAGCGGCTTGGTTCGCAATTCATTTACACACGCACCAGATTAATTAAATTGTTCCTTACAGTGTTTTATTCGAGACCCATCAGGTATATTCTTTTCCTTCATTTCATTTGCAAGGGGAAATTGCTCTTAGTATGTTTTTCTAAAGTGGTTTTCAGTGTCTGGTTTGTAGTTTTGTAGTTCTTACAGCATATTTTGGTACCTGTTATTACCTGAATAGTTGCTGTTATTTATGTTATTATTAGTTCTGATCTCTCTAGTGTCTTTCTGCCTCAGTGCTGCCACAAGCAAAACACTTCTTCCCCTCTTCTGGTTACTTGACTGATTTGTAAATCCATCCATATTGCCACCACTCCAGCCTCCCTCTGTAACACTTCTCATATCATATCCCCCATGACTTTTTACTTGTTGTATATCAAGTTTCCATTTCTTAATGCAGACTCTTAAGATTTCAGCCTACATCTGTTCTTGTCTCTTCCTACACTCCCACCTCCTTCACTCCTCTTGAACCATTCCCTTAGCAACTACCTTGGCATACGCCTACGCTTGTTTTCTTGCTTCTTTCATGAGTACCTGAAGTGCCATCTCTTTGCCCAGCAAATTAAGTGTCTTCATTTAAAGCTCTAAGAAGAGGAGCCTTTTTAAAGAGCTTTCTAATTTCCTGCCTGTGAAAAGGGAAAAAAGAAGTACCACATCCTGTTAGAAAATAGAAATGTTTTTCTATCCATGCCCAGATGGTTGGTTGAAAATTTTTTTTAAAATTATTTGCCTATATATGATATTGGACTATAGGTGAAACTTGGACACAGTAGGATTGTGGAGTAAATGGCATAATTGCCTATTTTATCTCTGAATTAACTCTTAGCAAATCAGTATTTTGGTTCATGTAGCATCAGGTACATGGGTAGAGTGCAGCACAAATGAAAATGCAGCAACAAGAGTTGGTAATCTGTTAGGAAACAGAAGTGAATTTTGAGCAATGAACAGCTGTGGAAAACTTTGTGGTTTCTGCATTGTATTACTTTTGTGTGTTTTGTAATCCTTACATGATTGAAAAAAGAATGGAAGAATTGAAAACTCACTTCTGTGTGGCTCAGTGCCTTTTAAATACCAAATAATGCTTAAAGTAAGTTTACTGAAGTACTCTAAATATAATCTACTTAAGATGAAAGGAGATAGGAGCCTGATTTAAAAAAAAAAATTTTTGATATGAACATTTGAGGCCTGAAATAATTATTGTACCTGTTAGTTTTTTAGCTTGATACCACAGTCATCTACATGATCATGTATAATGTAATTCCTATTTTGTAGTCACTTGCACTGCAGCAGGAGATCAACAAACTCTTACAAGCACTGTATTTTAGATCCACCCTCCTTTTCCTTCCTTGTGATTCAGCAGGAGTGATAATTATACACAATATGAGCAGAATTTTACCCTCTCCCACAGTTAACCTTCTCCTGCTTCTCATCCTTCATAGCCTATTTTTCTTCCTCTCATGAGCTTCTTTAACTCTGAAACCACACAGCCAATATCCTCACACCAATTACTTCTTGGTTTGGCCTCTGACTGGATCCAGGTCACCTCTGTGCAAGGACCTTTCTCCATCCTGGATATAAAATACCTGGATTGGATTGTCCTGCCAATTCTGTTATGCTCCAATAATTAAAGAAACAATGGTGGTTTTGGAAGGAGGGGAAAAATAATGGTATTTATTTTTGTAACTTCATAAAGGAGATTTTTCTCTACTGAGTCAATTTTTCTTTGTCTTTGTGGTCTTTCAGTAGGTGTGCAAAGTAATTGTAAAGTGCTACTAGATCTGGGGCAGTGTTGTGAAGCATAAATGTACTTAATGACATAAATGACATTAATATGCAGGGCAGGAGAGTTTAGATATTAGAAACTCATTTATTGGAAACTAGAAATTAATTATTCTTGGTTCACAAAGCACATTGAACCAACTTACCATCAAAACCAAGTTTTTTTGTTGGCTCTAAGTGCCCTCTTCTTTTTTCTTGAGGTTTATTAACATTTGCCAATTCATAGTCTACAGTCAACTAAGTTGAGACAACTTTTTGTGGACAAGCAATTTTTTTTTAATTAGTCACTTTATTGCTTGCAAAATAAAATCTTTGTTAGAGTGAGGAACTGCCAAGCAGATGATGTGCTAAGACAGGGAAATGATAGTGCTGTTCAAGACTATTGAAAAATAAGTCGGTTTAAATGGTTTCCTTTGAAATAGTTGATCCGGTTTATACTTTGCTGTTAAAAACAACCCCAGACACTAATGCATCTGGCAGAAGTAAGGAGTTACTGCAACAGTGGGATCTAATTGACTTGGTTTGTGCTGTTTGGGTGTTTATAGATGTGAGGAGTACAATGCTGTATCTGTAAGGAACTAAAGCAGAGTCAGTAACCAGATTCAGCTTCATTAGTCACCTAAGTCATCATCATCACTCATCTGCCACTCAAATGTACTATTGTAGCATTAATAGAAATTGCAGAATTCAGTGTGTAGTGGTCAGTGATGGCTTGTTTTCTCATGTCTGTACTCTGGTTAGAACTAGACAAACATTCCTGGCCATTAATGACTTTATATCAGGCAAGTGTCTGCTTTACTCTGCGTTATGCTGTTCAGCATAGCGTACCTGAAGGTATCAGACCCCTGTTGTACAGCTGTGATNAATTTTACAAGAAAACTATTTATTAATATTTAGTGTTTTATGTTGATATCTTTTTCCTCTTCTATTTTATGTGGCCTGATTTGTAATATCTACATTAAAATATATCAAAGTAGCCACAAAAAGGTACTAACAATGTATCTGTTATTTCTTATGATTTCACCAACCTTTATTTCTGCTAACAAATGCTTCACACTGCTTGCTTCTACCTTCCAGATCCTTTTTGTGATGTGTCACAGATCTGGTGTCTATCTCTGGTGCTTAGTCAATGCTTAATTGCCTGTTCTTGCCCACCACAATGGAAATGTACATTTGAGCTTTCTGTCCCAGTTCTGTCTGTTCGTGTTCCTTCTTGCTTACAGTCTGTAAGTGTCGTCCTCTTGACGCTATAACTGTGATATTTTCACCTGTCTGAATGGCAAGATTGAGGTAGTTTCCAGATCTTTACCCTTTCACTTAGTTTCCCTGAAGGTGTGCCTGACGCAGAGCAAAGCGTGCAGCTGCCGTTCAAGCACAGGTACTTTGAGAATGAGTAGCTGAGTGTTACTGGTTGTGTCGCTGTGGCAGGGGCAGTCTGCAAGAGCTGCACAGCAAACGGGTGCCAGAGCGGCTTCATCCTGCCCAAAATCTGTGCTTGGGTGCTATAAGGACCACAGAAGCTGGTTTGAAATTGGGGTGATCTGCTGCCTGAGCAGTGCCTCAGTGTCCCCTTTGAGAGTTTTCATGTTTTTATGACAAAAACTCGCCTTCTGCCTTAACGCGTTAGTACAGAAATACGTTGTGTCTGATAGAAATCTCTGCAGGCCAGAGATGTATTCACTATCAAGCTCTTAGACAATTCCTTTGACATACACTGTGTTGTGTATGTTCTTTATCTTGAAATCTAATCTATCTTAGTGTATTTGAATGATGTGAGAGTATAGAATGATTATACAGCAATAGCACTTCTAGTGGCTTTTGGCCACTTGTTCCACCAAGCTCTTGAGAATTTGAATGGCAAGGATCTGAAACCAGAGCAGTGGTAGTGTAATTAAGAAGTAATGATGCTCCCAGGGCTGGAGCCCCTCTGCTCTGCAGCCAGCCTGGGACAGCTGGGGGTGCTCCCCTGCACAAGAGAAGGCTCCAGGGAGAGCTCAGAGCCCCTGGCAGGGCCTAAAGGGGCTCCAGGAGAGCTGCAGAGGGACTGGGGACAAGGCCTGGAGGGACAGGACACAGGGAACGGCTTCCCAGTGCCAGAGGGCAGGGACAGATGGGATATTGGGAAGGAATTGCTGGCTGTGAGGGTGGGGAGGCCCTGGCACAGGGTGCCCAGAGCAGCTGTGGCTGCCCCTGGATCCCTGGCAGTGTCCAAAGCCAGGCTGGATGGGGCTTGGAGCAACCTGGGCTGGTGGAATGTGTCCCTGCCCATGGCAGGGGTTTGGAAAGGAGATGATCTTTAAGGTCCCCTCCAACTCAAACCATCCTGAGATTCCAAGAAATTGTTGATCAGTCCTGTTATCTTCACCAACATGTTTTTGATAGTAAACCACCATTAATCAGAACTAGCTGCACAGGTAGCATGGGGTTTGCTCTGTGAGCTCTGCTCTTTGCACATACACTGATGGTAGTGACAGCAAAGCATTCTTTCCCAGAAGAGCAATTTATACTGTCATTTCCTGGGCTTGATAATTCTTAGAAATCTTCCATTGACTTTGATGAGACTCATCCGTATCTGCAGGGAGGTGTCAGAGCAGGAATCAGGCTCTGCTCTGTGGGACCCAGCAACGGCACCAGAGGAACTGATGCCTGGGAAGTTCCACCTGGACGTGAGGAAGAACTGCCCTGTGCAGTGGCTGAGCACTGAAGCGGACCAGAGAGGGTGTGGAGCCTCCCTCACTGGAGATATTCTAGACCCATCTGGACACAATCCTGTGCCATTGCTCTGGGATGACCCTGCTCTAGGAGGGAGCTGGGACCAGATGATCCACTGCAGTCCTTTCCATCCTTACCCATTCTGAGATTCTGTGAAACTGTACTTTTTTTTTCTTTCGTTTGGAGAGGCTGATGCTCCTGGGGACCCTTGACTGCCACCACTCCACCCTTGTGACAGTGCAAAATTTTTCATGCTTAACATTCTGGAGGCTTATGTATTTTTAAAGTCTTTTCTGTGATGTCTACCTGACACTGCGCAAGCTTGTGTTGTGCTGGGAGCAGTGCTGTAGCTCTCTGTAGCCTGTCAGCTGTTTGGAGCAGGGACCATCAGTGCACAGCGCAGCGAGGCTGTGGTTCATGACTAGAGCTTCTGATTTCTGTGGTCATACAAACCCTAATTGTAACCATATGTCTCAGCTTGTTTACTGGGAATGCTACAGCAAGTTTCACGAGGTGTGTTGGTGATTTATCTCCCTGACATTTGTCCTGATATTCCAAAACCTGAGCAGCTTCAAATAACCCAGTATAAAAGAGAAGAGAAAACCTATTGGCTCAAAAATGATTTTTCTTTAATTCTTTAGGGGAAATTGCTTGTTAAAGGAAACCAAGAAGCAAGCTGATGTATTGTAACAAAGTTTTGAAAGTTGGTGTTTTGCAAGGATTAGGGCTAGAAAAAAGGAATTTTATATAGCTGAAAAGGAGGTATTTCTTGCTTTCCAAATTCTTCTTAGCTCTAGAGAATTATGGAAATTGAAATTGAGATAAAGGCAATATTTATAATTAGAGAATGTCAATAATCAGTAAAAAAACAAACTCAAGCAAAAAAGCCAGTTATACTCAACTTTTTCTTAAAATCCTATAAATTTCAATTAGTAATGGTAAGGATGGTAAGAAATCCATAACTCTTTACCTTATAATCCTGTGTCAACAAGAGTGTTTGTTTCCTACCTAATCTTTATTTTAGCAATAACTGTGAAAAGGCTTTAAAAAACACCAGTGTTTTTTCAGTTCATTTTTGAGCACATTTCAAATGACAAAGATGCTTGACCATCCATGCTGCTTAAGAAACAGTCCAAAATCTGTGAGTCAAAGGTTCAGTACCTTCTTCCCATAGGCTGCTGCGCTTCTTGTAGTGTTAACAGATAACTGTGCTCAGGTGAGACCCCACCTGCAGAGCTGCCCCAGCCCTGGGCTCCAACAGCACAAGGACCTGGAGCTGCTGCGGCCAGGCCAGAGGAGGCCACGGAGATGCTCCCAGGGATGGAGCCCCTCTGCGCTGCAGCCAGCCTGGGACAGCTGGGGGTGTTCCCCTGCACAAGAGAAGGCTCCAGGGAGAGCTCAGAGCCCCTGGCAGGGCCTAAAGGGGCTCCAGGAGAGCTGCAGAGGGACTGGGGACAAGGCCTGGAGGGACAGGACACAGGGAATGGCTTCCCAGTGCCAGAGGGCAGGGACAGATGGGATATTGGGAAGGAATTGCTGGCTGTGAGGGTGGTGAGGCCCTGGCACAGGGTGCCCAGAGCAGCTGTGGCTGCCCCTGGATCCCTGGCAGTGTCCCAGGCCAGGTTGGACAGGGCTTGGAGCAGCCTGGTATAGTGGAATGTGTCCCTGCCCATGGCAGGAGCTGGAACAAGATGGGCTTGAAGGTCTCTTTCTAACCCAAATCATTCTAGGGTTTTATGATCTTTTTGATGGTCCGCCTTCTGGATGGCAGATACAGACTTTGTAGTGTTAATGACTCAGAGGATTGGGGTTTTTTGCACTAATATGGGATATTAAAATAACACCTACAACTTATAACTCCATAAGGGATTTTTTATTCATAATTTTTAAAATATCTGCACTAAACTTCTCAGGCTGTGGTGTTTCGCTGCACGATTTCTCGTGAAAGTGGTTGGATAGGTCAGGAAAAAGGATGATCTGTTTGGTTCCAGATGCACTGATGCCATGTTATGAAGGGTTTAAACTTGATGTCTGATAATTGACAGGTGCCCTGGACGGGTTGGAAAGTGAATGGGGAGGAGAAACTGGGCTGCATTTCTAGTTGGGGGAGGAACATTGATAAAGCACAAAAAATTCTTTGGCTTTTTATTGTTCTTTCTTAGAAATTGTTTTTCAGGTCTGCTCATGGATTAAATCCATCTGAAGCTGCATTTGTTAATAAATTACATGTTACTGAATAACACATTAACTGTTTCCCCTTCATTGTCCTGCCAGATGTCTGTGCCGTGTTTTTGAGTGGGAGTATTCAGACATCAGATCACTCATTTTAACCATTGTCCATGTTCAGCAGAGCAGGGGAGTTGCATTGCCTGGCATGTGAAACTCCTTTTAATAGTTAAATTTTGTGGTTTTATTGATTGCTCGTGTGTGTAAAGACTAAAGGAATGAAAAGGCGATGCTGTGCACTGCCTGTCTGGAGATACTGATTAGCTAGCTCAATTTTATGGGTGTTTTGTTTTCTCCAGTAGGCTACTGGAGTACCAGTTCTGTGAAGTTATCATGTTGTTTTACATTTTTTCTTTAAGATTTTATATTTATTTTATTATTGATGCATTATAGGTAAAACAAGGGTAGAGGAAAGGGTGTCTGTGTACTTTCTGTCTAGTTCCCTGTTGCCTTTCACCTTTAGCTTCTGCTCCTTCCGCAAAATAAATGATGATGGATTTTTTTTTTTCAGTGCATCTGCAAGGAAAATCTGTGTTTTAACCCATTCCCCAAATAACCCCTGAAGTCTGGTAGACTTTTTGACATGTACAAGGTGAAAGAGTTTATTCATATGATACCAATTATGTTGAGCATAGAATGGACTCGTGATAGGAGTGGCATGTTCCAGATTTGGAAGTTCTGTGTCATGATCAAATTAGTTCAAGTTCTGAAACAGTTTTATTTGCCTTTCAGTAATTTTGTCACAGGAGAAGCTTTAATCTGTGATGTCAGTCTACTCAACTGCAATGCTTAAATATAAAGAATAGTTTACCTAAGGAGCCTGCAGATGAACTCTTACATAGTAGGAGTACTTATGAGACAAGAATATTCCTTGCAGAAAGTGGTACCTGTCTTGCCAGTGCTAAGCACCTGTCCAGAAGGAGATAGGTAATTAACTACCTCTATGAACAAGTTATTAATACAAGTAGAAATTGTCATTCTGGCTTTTGAATATGCATGGTGCAAAGGAATACTGTGCTTTTAGGAGATGATGACTGTGGTAGGTTTTGCTGGATCTCTGAGGGAAATGAAGGAAAACAGAAGTGTGTTGTGAAAGCAAAACTTTGACCGGCGCCAAAACTCAGAATCAGATGAACACTTGACTCTCTTTAATCTATAGTGAAAATATTTGTGTGCATTTGTGTGTACATTTGCAGTTCAAAATTGCAGTCTTGCAGATGTGTACAGAAGCTTTGGTCCTTGACTCAGATCGTAAAACTGTGCTTTTATTTTCCTGTGCAGCCTTGTTTTAAATTCAGTTGTTTGCATTTTTTTGTTGTGGTCGGTATTCAAAGAATACATTGAATTTGCAGAATGTGAGGCAAAAATATTTTGAAGGATAAGAGAAGTCCCATCCCTGGAAGTGTTCAAGGTCAGGCTGAATGGGGTTTGGAGCAGCCTGGTCTAGTGGAAGGTTGTCCCCTCCTGTGGCAGAGGTTGGAACGAGAGGAGCTTTAAGGTCTTTTCCAACCCAAACCATTCTGTGATAAAAGGAAACACTGTGAAAATCCTGGCTATAATTAATTTTGTAATTTTGAGGTACTACAACCTCACTGGAGCCACACACCATCTGTGTGGCTCAGAGTATGTTTTCCCTTGAGCCTTGTTGGGTATGTTCTTAAGAGCACATACTTGCAGTATTGCCTGTATGGACTGAAGTGTTTGACTCTGATTTTGAGGGTTGATTTCACAAATAATTTCATTTTGACAGCTGTAGTTTTTAATGAATAATTTTTATTCAAGAGGGGAAAATGTTCCTTTACTTTTAAGCATAAAAAACTTGGAAGTCTTTCCATCTTTCTTTTATTTCTATGGATTATAGTTGTACTTCCTTGTTTTTGTAGACCCACGGAGGAGCTAAGCTCTGCACAGAATGATCTAAGATTTAATGAGGCCTTTGACTAAAATCTTTGTCTTAAACCAACAAAGACAAACCCTTAATGCGATTATACCATCGTTATTTCTTACCTAATGTTCTAGAAGACCCAGTGGTAATTGAATGTGTTCTGCCAAACTGTAGTTTCCAACACAAGTATGAGATTTTTACATAACCTGATAAATGGCTATTTTTCCTTTTGAATAAGCCATCAAAAACTTTTTCCGTCTTTCTGCGAAAGACTTCCCAGCCAAAGCAGAGCAGAGCCAAACAGATCATGTGCTTAGCAGTGTATTAGTAGAAACTATTTTCACAGTTGCAGATTTAAGTTTTATTTCCTTGTCCTAAGGCCAGTTACTATTGTTGAGTAATTTGGTACTTTTGTGATTGAGGTTTAAGTTATTGGTATGTGGTAGTTGTAGCACTGAGCATGAACATTCATTTTTGTGACAGTTGGGGTTGTTTGTCAATTTTTCTCTTTCAAGCGAATGGCATTTTCCAGAGTGACTCACTTTGGGGAAAGAAAAATACTATTAACAAGAAAAGAATGTGGCACCTAGGAATAGACATCCTGGTTGAAAAGAATGGATTTCCATTATTAAAAAATAAATTTCTGCATTACATGGAAATTCAATTATTATCCTTATAGGAAAGTGTGAATTTTTGCTTGCTTCTAAGTGATTAGATTTTTATTTGGATTTTGAATATACATGGAGCCCAGAGCCATGCTGCTGCCAAGCTCTGTCAGTTAATGTCTGGTTGATGGTGACTGTCACAGGTGAGGGGATGTGGCTCAGACTGAAGTGATGTTCTGCTTTTGTGCAGGCTCAGCTGCTGACTGGGTGAAGGGCTGGAGCAAGAGGGAAGAAATGTTACCAGCACCATAGCTGGAATGCAAGTTTATTCATTTTATCTTTCATCAACAAATATTGGAGTTTAATAAAACTAAGCATTGTATACTTAAGAGCTGTGTAAAGTAAAGGGAAGGACTGGAGAGATGAGCGTCTGGAGAGGCAGGCACAGAAGCAAATCCCTTATTGCCTGAGTTTGCCATATTGTCTGGTCCTTTCCATCTTCTGTTTCTGTCCTGTAAGACAAAGAATGGGGATGGTGTGGAGCTGGGAAGGTGGAGTAGCTGTAGGTAGGAGGATGACTGACATCTCTAACCCAGGGATGACACGGCTGACTGACATGAAGGCTCTTCCTTATATGTAAATTACTGTTGTGTTATAAACCCATTCCTGATGTGAATGTATATCCAAGAGTTAATGGTTAAAAACTTCCTTCGTTAGAATATCGTTAGGGGCTTGCTTATGCCAAGTGGAGAGGAAGTGGTCTGACAGGCTCTTGCATGTTATTTTTATTTACCATGTAAAGCAAATGCTTTCATATTTGGCCTTTCTAGATCTCTAGATAGTATTTCTGCCTTTGTGCCAAGCACTGCTCTCTTTCTCCCTTCTTTTTGAGCGTTTTGTGAGGTTTGAGGTAGACTGTTACTGGTAGAAATGCTGCAGTACAATGGACAGATTTTCCTTGGCTGGGATCCAAACCCTGTATTCCTTTTGTGGATATTAATAATGACAGAGTTGAGACCTTGTCACTCTTGTGCTGAATTGGGTAGGTAATAAATTTAAAACTAGGTTTCATAAGAGAATTGTGGTCAGGAACAGGATAATATTTTCTGTCTAAATGAAAAATTTCAGAATGAGTCTAACTCTGGAATAATTCCTTGTAATTGTTAAAAGACTGAATTTCTTACCATTCCAGCTAATATTTTGGATTTTTGCTCAGCAGTATGAGACTCTGCCGCTGATAAACACATAGGCCTGTACTCTCAGCCTGAACTGAGAGTTTTTACTTTCCTGTTGGTCTTAGTTCACACAAAACATGCCGGGAGGGTGGCATGAGCTGGTCTTTAAGGTCCCTTCCAGCACAAACCATTCTGTGATGTCTATCATGCAGCTAGGTTTGAACCTTTAGGGAAAGGTGGATTTATAGATTTGTTTAAGCCTTTAGAACAAACTAGTTTTCAGCAGATCTGAATTAGGGCTTAAATGAACTAGGACTCTGCAGGCAAGAAATAGCTCTTTCACAACTGGTTCTTACTGTACCAGCCATGTAATAGCTGCCTGAATACATTGCTTCATGTAGTGAGATTCAAAAAAAGTGGGGAGAAGGATTAGCCAGTAAAATAAGAGAGAAGTGAATCATTTGTTGAGAACCATCTTCGTTGGTTTTTTTTATCCGTGTTCTCAAGGAAGATCCTGTATTGCAGTTATCAAGCTTGCAAACTTTTGTTTTGGACTGGTAAAGCTCTTAGGCACAAATTTCACTAGAGGCTGCGTGTCCAAAGAGTCTTTTTTTCTAAGTGCATAAGCTAGTCTTACATTACTCTCTGAATACTTCTGAAGGTTTTGTGTAAACATATCAGAACCTGTACCATTCTTTGGAAATAGAGCAAACCCCCAGGGCTGCCATTAATCATGAATCACAGAATCACAGAGTAGTTTGTGTTGGAAGGGACCTTAAAGCCCATCCAGTGCCACCCCCTGCCATGGGCAGGGACACCTTCCACTGTCCCAGGCTGCTCCAAGCCCTGTCCAACCTGGCCTTGGACCCTTCCAGGGATCCAGGGGCAGCCACAGCTGCTCTGGGCACCCTGTGCCAGGGCCTCCCCACCCTCACAGGCAAGAATTTCCTCCTAAGTAAAGAATTATTTTGTAGATGATGATGGCAGATTGTGTGGTATGAAAGCCTTCATGTTCCTCTACATGGCAAAGGATGTGTATTTATGGCTTTGCAATTTGTCGTGCTGGTTCTGGGGTCTGGTTATGCACAGAGACATTGTGTGCTCGTGCAGAATCCCAATAGCTTCAGAGGAAATCTTTTGAGATGAGTCCCTAAACTTTCAACCTGTTAGCTTTAGCAATGGTACAAAGTGCTCTAAGGAAAGTGGCAACACTTCTCGATCATGCTCTGAATTCATAGCGATGGAGGAAACAGAAGAGTATTTAATTTTTCCTAGAATACCAGGTGAACTATGTTGGGTTTTTTTACACAGTTTATGCTGAAAACAGTCAGAAAACCACAGTTAGAAGAAGTGCATAGTTAAAATACTTAACCATTTGAAGGAGACAGATGGTGCAAACCAGGTATGTCATGTGGTACAGCACACGCAGAGTACATTGATGTCTGGTGAGAGTGTTGAAATAAAACATCCCCAGCCCCTTCCAGTCCTGAGGAAATACATGACATCTTTCAGATGAAAGAGCTGAAACCTTAAGATGTAATTTTAGAGTTTCTTCATATCTAGTTTTTTAAACAACACTATGAAGAACTTCCATTTCTGTGGTCAGCAACAAACACTTGGGTCTTTTGTGTTGGGTGATGTTTCTTACAGAAGAGTGTGGCAAGAGGAATAAAATAAGTCAAAAGAAAACAGTTTTACTTGACAGAAAACTGAATTATTTTCAAAATATAGTGTTTGGAACTACACTGGATTTCTGTAGTGCCAGGGCAAGCCAGATATGATGATATTCATGAGAAATTACCTATACAGGAAACATACATTTTAGAACCTCTGAAATTATAAGAGAACAACTGCTATAAAAACATGTCTGGAAAATAAAACAGTAATTGGCAATTTTAAAAATGTAATGAGTTTAACAATAGAGTGCATAAAAGGTAACTGCTAGGATATATTAGTAAACTGTTTATGATCTTGTTGGTGATGGCAGTCAGGCACAGCAGCTTGAATGCCTGTGACAGCTCTGATTGTCAGAATTTGACATCATACTTCTGAGACCTAGTGACTAGTCCAAAAATGATTTGTATAACTGCATGTATCTGACCATGAACATCATCTGTACTGTGTAATGGAATAAAGATTCCTTTGCATTGGAAAGGCTCTCCTTGGAGAAAAAGTAGTTGTAAATCTCTAAGTGCACTGCTAAAAAAACATGTATTTTCTTCATCCAGAAGATTTTCTAGGAAGTTTTATGTCTTAGTATGCAATATGTAGTAAATTCTAGCAGGAGGGCTTATTCCCGAACATCCATTCCAAACGGTTGATCAGCGGAAGTTAAACAGCTGCTTGCAAGTCTTATCACCTGCAATCTCCTGGAGGAAAAAATAAAAATAAAAATTCCCCCTTCCTAGTAATTGGTTGATTGGCCTGTGGTTGCAAAGTCAGATAAATTGAAATTTCAAGTGTCTTGAACAATGATTTTGGGCTTCTGGATATTAGTACTTGGTTGAAGTTGTGTAGGGCTTGTTAGCCCCAGGTACTCTTCGGGCACTGGGAATGAAGCAGAGCCACTCCTTGCACGGCTGAAGTGAGAGCTGCTTTTCCACATCACAGTATGGAGAGCAAGACAGACAGCATTTTGTCCAAATATGTGTGGTTGACTTCAGAGCTTTTCAGACACTAGTCCAGACTTACCATTAAGTTGTATCTTCACTGAGGAATCTAATTTGGTGGAAATTATGGATGTTGGAAATAAGTTCTGCCCTCAAAAGCTGTTACCTTTCTGGGAAGGGAAACAGAATGGCTCGTCTTCATGGTGAGCCACTCTGAGTGTTAGTATGTGGCTGCCCCTCTCTGGAAGTGTCCAAAACCAGGGTGGACAGGGCTTGGAGCAATCTGGTCTAGTGGCAGGTGTCCCTGCACATGGCAGGGGTGGAACTGGATGATTCTGAAGTGTGGATGCTGGAAGCTTGGTCGCGGAAAGATTTTCCAGCTTTCTGCTTCTGTCTGTGAGAAAGTCTTTGCTTTCTCACAGACACAGGCTGAAAACAGTTAGAAGTTTCTGTGAACTAATCCCTTTAACTTGCAGGTGCAAGATTGTTGTGCAGTATTGTTGTGATACTGACCAGAGAAATATTTTGAAATGGATGTTGTAAGATCTAACCAATCGTTCTAGGAGATGGATGGTAAGGGACCAATGGTCTTGTGCCATTCTAGCGAACTAAGATATATAAACGAGTCTGTAATTTAATAACTAATTCCTTTCTTCCTGGATCAAGTTCTTGTGTAGTTTCTCGCTGTTCCTGGTACAACAGCAGCACTGAAGGCCCCTCCAACTCAAACCATTCTGTGATTCTGTCTGTATCTCCGTACATTAAAATAACTTTTTTATAAGTTTCCTCAGTGATCCAATCATTTAGTCTCAAGAAAACAAATGAACAGCAACAAATTTGTGATTGGACTTGACCTTAGAGATCTTTCCAACCATAATGATCTGATGATTGTGAAATCTGGAGCAGTTTTTTTAAGTTAAAAAGCCCACCTAATGAATCAGAATCCTTAATAGAATGGCAAGTCTGGGACTATACCAAGCAGACACATTCCCTCTCTTGACTTAATTGCTACTAAGTCTGACCTTACTTGTGATTCTCCATGAACTTTCCTGTTGCCAAATATTTTGTGGAATGAATCAGATGACTGTAATGAGAAAGCTTTGGAGATGACTTCTAGTCAACCTCTTTAAATCGTCTTGTGACCAAGAAGTGGGAGGTGGCAAGGTGTTCTTCCATTAGCATTTTCAGAAGCAGCATTGTTCTTCCAAGGTTTCTCTCAAATAGTGTCTGGAGCATCTGCTCCCAAAATCAAATGTAAGATCTGCACACAACAAGTTGTAGTGAAGGGTCTGCTGTTTCAACCAATCTCAGTAATAGTTCGGTGATCATTGAGTGGACTTTGCCAACATGCCTAAAGATAATCCCACTTTGCTATGGAGAAATCTTTACTGGTTTCAGGCTTTTTTCCCCTCCTTGACTTGCTCTCCTGTTTTTCAGTTCAGGGATTTTGTGTGCTGTCTTTTCTGTTAAAAATTAAATTCGGGATTTGCTGCACAGCATCACCCTCAAGGTGGTGTTTGTTGTTTCTTGGTGCAAGCAGCCTAGGAGGTGGACAGAAGCTATGGAGCCTCTGATTGTTGTCACAGTTGTTTTTGGACAGGAATCACATGTAATCTAGGTTAGAGAACTGCTTGTTATGTAAAGGCTTTATGCAATTGGAAGTGCAGCATTTTACATTTTTGCAATTAAGAGAGTTGTCCTGAAATAGTCTTAGCCTAGATGGAAAATGTGCTCATTAGCCACGTTCCTATTCTTGCCCAATGTTCTGTTTAATTTTTCTACAACCTTTTAACATGCTGTGGCTGCTGTCAGTGCATTTTTTTGTTATAATTGCTGTATTGGTTCAAATTGCTTATTAATGAAGATTTATATAAATTTTTCCTTTTCTGAGATATATTTGCCTTCCCTATCCCAAGTTTGAAAACACTCTGAAGCTTTGTAAAAGTTGTACTGTTTCCCAAAAAAACAATTTTAAACTGCTGTAGCAGTCACAAAACAAAGTCCTCGTGACAGCACTTGGTAGAGCTGAGTGATTTAGCTGCAGCATTAAAATGAACAAATGCAGGGAAAGCTATTGTGTGTGGCTGGTC
The DNA here is from genome assembly GCA_013397115.1 of Edolisoma coerulescens. Taxonomy (NCBI): domain Eukaryota; kingdom Metazoa; phylum Chordata; class Aves; order Passeriformes; family Campephagidae; genus Edolisoma; species Edolisoma coerulescens. The sequence goes on along the minus strand of VWZW01008125.1, from coordinate 212,891 downwards.
TGGGTGTGTTTGCCATTTATGCTGGTGCTGCTTTATGAATAGAAAATACATTATGTTTAATATGGGCTCTCATGGGACTGTGGGAGTTTACTGTATCAGTGCATCAAGTGATATGAAGAAAATAAGTAGTAAACTGTTAGTCTTGTCTCTTCCTCCATGGTTTTCCTGTTCCCTTCGTGCACTCTGTCAACTTATAAAAGTTTTTCAGAGCTGAAAGTAAACTTTGAGCAATATATAGAGAATGAAATTTAATAATTATTTTTCAGAGTAGTCAACTAAGAAGTTTTAAATGTAATCCTATGTAGCTTGTCTAGTCAGGATAATGATTTGTCATATAATATGTAGCTACTTGTGGAATTTTTGTCCTTTCTAAATAGAAAACGTTTATCTTTGCCATTTGGCTTCTTATTATTTTCACTGGAAGAAGAAAAAATAACCTTATGAGCTTTTGCAGTTTGTGTATTGGAAAATAATGTGTTCTCAATCACTCTTACAGTGTTTCTCTTCCTGTCTTTTTAATAGCATCTTTTTTTCCCCTCTGTGTTTTGCACTCTCTCTCCCCACCACAGCCACCACCAGTCTGCTGAAACTCATGGCATGCTCAAATATTTGGAGTAATTTTTTAAGTCATTCCAGCATCCTATTGGTATGTCAAGAACTGGCATATTTGCAAATTGCAGAAGTCAATTTTTAAAGGATAGAAGCTTTGTGTAAGTTAGCTTCGGCATGTATGTGGAGTTCTCCAGTTAATTAATTTTAAATTAGATTTTCACTGTGGTTTGGCACATACTTGAAACAAGCACAATGCAATTACTAAAGATGGAAAGTAAGTACTAAATAATCATTTCACCTTATGTACAAATCAATCCCTTTGTCTTGTCACTTTTTCTGCCTTAGGAGGCATGCTTTGAAAAGAAATAATGACTGTATAAATTAAAATGTATAGTTCTGTCTGGTTAATATGGGTATTGTGCTAGACAGAATTCTTCATGGAGCATGGTGTCCGTAGTGGAGCCGTCATTGTGTCCCTTCCACAAGCGTAGGAAGGGATTTTATAATCTGATAGAATGCCAAATGCTTTCAACTAGAATTAAATGTGGTCCACGATCCATCAATTGCAATCATGTGTGCTTGTGGGGGTGTCTTATCATTAAACTCTTATGTCTGTGTGAGAGGTGTGGGAGGATGAAAGCTCGGAGTGGAGTAGTTGATATATTGTACATTTTCTTTTTCCGATTTGTTCTGAATGTATTTTGGAATCATTTAATTCATGCTTTCCTCGAACAAATCGATGCTGTGTTTGCTTAAAAGTATATTAATTAAGCAGTATCTTATTTTGTTTTGTTTTTTCTTTTGGGCTTGTTTCAAATGATAATTAATAACTAGTTAACAGTCCATAGGCTCTGCTTGAGTGTGCAAGGCATGTTTACTCAAATTCATGCTGATTTTAGGTATTTGCGTTAGAACTGGAGCTTTTACTGCTATAACTACATTGGAATATTCCTTAATGTGGAGTTGGGTGTTTCTGTAACTGCTGATGCTTTTTTTAATTACTTAAACTTGAGCAAGAGCAGCTTGGCTTACCTGTAGTTGTATCTGTGGGGAGGATTCTTAGGTGTGAAATTTTCAGGGCTTGATGTAGGTGTTGAGTCTTGTGGGACAATATAAAAGTGCTGCATTTCCTAAAAAATTCTGAGTTTCCTCCTGAATCTTATCCTAATCCTTCATTTGAAGGCTGTTACTCCAAAGTCAGCCTCCTGTTGGGCCTGTGGTGTCCGATGCTTTAGGGGAAGGGAGCACCCAGATGTTCGTGGTCANGACAAGGAGATTTGTCCCAGAAAAGTGCTTCAGTTCCTCCGTATGGCCCCTTCTGCAGCCACATCCCAATCTTTCTCATGCACNCTTTTTTTAATTACTTAAACTTGAGCAAGAGCAGCTTGGCTTACCTGTAGTTGTATCTGTGGGGAGGATTCTTAGGTGTGAAATTTTCAGGGCTTGATGTAGGTGTTGAGTCTTGTGGGACAATATAAAAGTGCTGCATTTCCTAAAAAATTCTGAGTTTCCTCCTGAATCTTATCCTAATCCTTCATTTGAAGGCTGTTACTCCAAAGTCAGCCTCCTGTTGGGCCTGTGGTGTCCGATGCTTTAGGGGAAGGGAGCACCCAGATGTTCGTGGTCAAAAGGAATGACAAAAGTCAGAGTGTCCACAAAAGTTTAGGAAGCTTTCTTAATGAATTACACACTTGGCATTGAAATTGGTGTGTTAGTCCCTGTTCTTCTAGTGTAAGCACATGGTGGTGGATCTTGGATAAAGGAGTAGAGTGAAAGGGAAGAGA